>CAXIUT010000028.1:0-37510 GCA_964035545.1 Bugula neritina
CCCAACCCCAACCCCAACCCCAACCCCAACCCCAACCCCAACCCCAACCCCAACCCCAACCCCAACCCCAACCCCAACCCCAACCCCAACCCCAACCCCATAGATTTTAATATAAAATATGAACAATAATAACTATATTTGATACATTTAATAAAAATATTTCTCAGATTTAAATCTCTGACAAAATTTCAGGCTCATTATCATTAAAAGATGAAAATTATTAAATCAACAATCAATGAATTATTTATAATCCTTTTAATTTACACTCAAGGTCATGTAAATTTTCTACAGATAGTTGGGCAGGTTTGATCTAATTAATCATTTCCAGACGAGACATTCGACTAAAATATTAACTATCAAAGAAGTAGTTAGTGAGATAACCATTTAATTGATAATAAGTCATTACAAAATCTAATCTTACAGCTTATAATTGATTTTTTTAAGATAATTATTTTTAGCTAATACCTATTTTTTACTTTTAAAGGTTCTTCCATATAGCTTTACATTCATCTATCGCATAACCTAGGCCTAAGATAGAAAGAAATTCAGATCGCTAAAATTTAGTATCAGCAATACATGTTAGCTTTTTATCTTTAGCAACAAAAGGAAGCCATTATTTTATTTCCTTGACCAAAGGATCAAATCTTTTCCTGTATTATTAGATTGATTTAACATATTTAGCTGATGATTAACTCACAAGAAATTAATTCCATCCTTCTATCATAAATGGATTTTATCCTTTAAGGCTAATTTATAAAGCCTATAATTGACTCAGTAGCTGCTTCACAGCTATAAATCGAAGACCAAGAGTTGATCTACCTGAGCTACTAATTGAAGGGAACATATCATTTAACCTTTTAAGGAATCTCATCCAATTTAAGTGTGTAAGAAATTGTTTTTATGGAGTATAATAGCTTCCATTTGTTTGTCTATGGTGTAAAATTTTGGGTTTATTGAGGTTATTACCTTCTATTTGAGCACATTGTTCATTAGTTTAGTGACAACTTGTAACTTTTCTAAGAAGTAATGGACCATTGTTATTGATAAGGCGATTTGTTAATGCATGATTCATAAGTTAATTGAGAGAAAATCTTTTTTTCTAATCAGGAGTCAAACATTTCCTAATAAAATCTTTTAAATCTTCAGATAAACTTTTTAATAGAGAGATTTGATTTTTATTGATTTATTCTTTAAGCTGTTTTTAACTACTACAAGCCCAAGGAGCTTTACCATGAAGAATTTAATAAAACATGACTCCAATTGACCAGATATCATTTTTAACTGTATAAATATTGCTATGTAGTGCTTAAGGACTCATATATAAGGGAGATCCAACGTTTGTTGACTCTTTAGAATTAGACGATATCCTTTTAGCGAAACCAAAATCGGCTATTTTAACTGTTTTATCTTTTAGAAGAATATTTGCTGGTTTAAGATCTCGATGCAAGTATCCATTATCTGAAATGTGTATAAGTCCCATAATAATTTAACGAATAATTGGAAGAGCTTAATCTTCTGATAATTTTTATCTCTTTTTGAGAAGATTTTAAAGATCTCCCTAGTTACAGAACTCAGTAATGATATAGCAGTTATTAGCTGTGCTGAAGATATCGTGACATTTGATTAAGTTGGTATGATTCAACTTTTTAAGCGCATCGATTTCTCCTTAAAGCATACGTTTTTAAGGTTTTCCTTGAATAAGTCGAATGTCAATTACTTTGATAGCTACTTTTTCTTTTGTTTTATCATTTTGACCACGATAAACAATTGAGCTAAATCCTCGACCAATAATATCTTTTAATCCATAAGAGTAGTCTTATATCTTTTTCCTCAACTCATTGCTATTAGAAATCTGTTGGTTTATCATTTAAATTTGAGATAACTGTTTATTAAATTCTAAGTTCTATTAATATTGATTAATGAATGTAGTTAAGAATCATTTTTTAGCACTGAATTTGCTAATTTTAGGCATTACAACTGATTCAAATCTCTTTCCGGCAGAATTTTTAGCTGAACTAGTTTAGACTAGAGTATCTACTTTTCCAGTCAAAATGTTTTATTTTCCCATCTTGAAATCAATGCAACTATCTTTTTTAAGTCCTTTGTCAAGTTTACGTGCAGGGTTATTTGTTGTCAAAAGAGGAGAATCACAAGACGGATATTCTTTAGAAGCTTCAGTAGAACTTGAGGTTTTTTTAGATAGTTCTCCAACAAAATCAATTTCTTCTTCATCTTCATCTTCAATAGATTAAAAGAATGGATGATTTAAAGCATCAGTTGAGCTAATTCTATCATGAGGGGATTTTTTCAACATTTTAATGAGCAGATCAAGAGCATTATGGTCAAGTTGTTTGTATTAAGAAGATTCAAAATTAAAATTACTAGCTCTATTTTGCGCCAAAACTTCACTTTGTTTTTTACCTGGAAAGGCATGTACTCCAAGAAGGAGAAGATGGAAGATAAGTCCAAGACTGAACATATCACAAATTGGGTCATATTTAGTTCTTAGATCTTTAATATTAATGACTTCATGAGCAACATATCCGGGAGTTCCACATCGAACAAATAGATATTATTCACAGTTAGCAAACTATGCCAGACCGAAGTCTGCAATAACGCATTCCCAACTATTTTGAGAACGGAATATAAGATTTTCAGGTTTTAAATCTCTGTGCATAATTTTTTTAGAATGCATCTATTTTAATCCCTGAAGAATAGAGTGCATTATCATTTTTGTTTCATTGGCTTTGAACTTATACTTATTTTTAATTTTATCCATTAATTGACCTCCCTAGAGCAACTACACCACAATGTAAAGAGAGTTATCTGATTCAAAAACTTCATGAAGCTTCATACAGCATTTATGGCTAAGACTTCTCATGATCTAGATTTATTTTATCAGACATTATTTTCCTTTATCTTCCCTGTAGGCTGCTTCCTTAGAAAATGCCTTAATAGCAAAATTTTTTCCAGCTTCTAGTTTATCAGCTAGATACACAGATGCAAAATTACCTTCACCAATTTTCTTTTTTGGTTTGAATTGTTCATGAAAACCTCTTTGATTTAATTTATTTTTCAGGATCTCACGACATGCTTGTAAATCATGTTCAGCTTTTAGAGTAAATTGTACACGATCTATTCCTTTTTCAATTTGTTTCTCAAAGGCAAGGGTTATTGGGCTTAAGGTAAAGGCAAATTTGAGATCAAAGTCAAAAGGCATGATTTGCTTTTTTTTTGAAGAAACTTCAGTTATACAGTTTTCATGAATATTCAGAGTGACCTCATATTCAGAATTGCGAACAGCTGTACAGGTAAAGAGTAGTTTACCTGTAGAAGACACTGAGTTAGTGAACATAGGAGCTATGATTTCCATGGATTTAGAAGATAATATAAATTTCTTCCATTTAAATAACTATTTAAATTAGAAAGAAGGATTTGTTCTAGATAACCGTTTCAGATAAATTACTGATTCTAAAACAAGTACTTTTATATTTTATCCATTTATTTTTCTTCAATACTAATAGATATTCTTCTTAAATTAATCAAAATTGTCTTTATTTAAATATTTATTTTACTTTTGATATAATTATTGATTAAAAATAACAAAAAAAATCTTATTTCTCAATATTTTATGAACTAGCTTCATTTTTATCTTTTTATATTGATTTATTTGAGTTTTTAAAAGATGAAAATATATTAAAATAACTGATAAATAGTGTAAATAAAATATCAAAAAGCAAATTTAGACATAGATTTACGTCTTTCCTCAAGTAGTTAGTTCAAATGAGGATGAAATTGTTCATTTTTAACTACACTTACCTTTATTTTTTGTCCACTTTTTGAATATCTGGAATGAGACCTTGTAGTTGAAATAGATCGTTGTCTATTGAAAACGGAAGAAGATTTTATTTCCTTTTGCTAATTAACCTTATTACTAATATTTTTTTTAATTTAATTTAATATTTACTCTTTAATTTATTCTCTTTTTTTTATCTATTAACTTATAGGATTAGTATATTACAAATAAAATTAAATCCACTCAATTTAATTATAAAGAAGTTTTGGATTTTGAAAATAGTAAGCTGGATTATGAAGTTAATTTTCTATTTTTGATGTTCTTTATTGTCCTTCCTCAAAAGAAAGAAGACGAATAAAATCAGCCAACTATTTTTGATTTATTTTTTATGAAATTTGTCGACAAAAAGATGTTTTCTTAAATTCAGCATAAAATATTTCATTGGAAGTAGTAGTATTATTTTTCTTAATGATTGGTTTCAATAATTAGCACATAAACTCAATTGCATATTGAAGAATATATTTTTAAGTTTAATTTGAAGGATCATCTGTTTTTAAGATTTTCATAGAGAAATTATCAAGAATTTTACCTATTAAAGGCAATGTTTCTGGCATAATTAGTCTATCTTAATCTACTAAAAGAATAAATTTATCAGAAAAAGTATTCTATTAGATATATTTTACATTAATTCCAACTATAAATGGCATAAAATTTTAACGAGCTGCATCAAGAAGCTAAAAAGGGAGATTATGAACAAGCATATGTTACCACTTTAAAGGTTTTATTATCTGTAGTAAACTTTAGATAATCATAACAGTTAGATTACTATTTTCACTACATATAATTATCTGTTTTTCAAGTAGTATGGCCGTTATTATTGAAGAAACTACTTGACTAGAAAGAGGAAGATTAAAGAAGTGACTATACTCGAAAAGATTATTAGGCTTAAGTTTATATAGGTGAAGAATAGGAAGATTTGTTGATTTTTCAACTAGAATAGTTTCTCCTTTTCTATGTTAGTTACATTTATTAAGATAATATTGAAGTATTATTTCTTTTTTTGGCGTTATTTTATTGTTTAAATTGGAAGGATAAGTGAATTAATCTTTTCTTCCTTGAGTTTTTAAACTTAAAAATTAAGATATAATTCTTGGATTAACAAAATGTGAGATTAGAGGTTATGATTTTTGAATTTAACGATAAATTTTCAATAAATTCACATGAAGTTTAAAATAAGGTTGCTTTGATAACAAAATTAAGCATTTCGGAATATAAAATTTTTAGCTTAAATGATTATCTTTACTTATCGAACTGCTATTTATTCTTCTAGACTTAAGAATAAACTATTTTTACTTTGTTATCTCATATTTACATAAAAATTTTGAGCAGTGCAATAGAGACGTTCACCACTATTTTGTGTTATAACAAAGTATTTCCATCTTTGGTCTTCTATATTTCCATTATTTCTTGAAATAGTGACACTTTCTTCTGTAAAAACATGCTTCTACAGAAGATCTTCTGAATAGATTATGAGGGGAAATTTTAAAATCCAGTTGCTTAGTCCCAGTTGGTCATTAGGAAACTAAAGAGGTTTCTTCAGATCATCATAAAGAAGACCATCTATTTCTTAACATTTATACTTTGAATAGTATAGAAAAGGTATTTTGTCATCTCGAAAGTTTTAATTTATATAACAAGGAATGATTTAGGAAAGTTTAGTTGTAGCTTATATAAGTCATGCTTAATATCAAAGAACTATTTTAAACAAAAAGCATAAAAAACAATAAATTCTTGGTGGTTTTTATATTCTATTGAAGAAAAATAAAAATCCCTTTTTTTGATGTTATTATGTTAGTCTATTGATAATTTTTAAATTATTAACTCATAATATCATTTAAACTATCAAAAATAGCGCTTCTCCTGTCTGTTAAATGATAATTTTGATATATTCTATTTTTAATACCTTGATTTGCTTCGCCTTTTAGATTAAGATGATCCTTAAATATTGACATTTTGAAAATCAGCTACTATTTAATATGTTTTTTATCAGAAACTTTATAAAATGTTCACCTTGTTCTCTGATTTTCTAACATTGATCATATACTTTACGATGCTTTTATCATCTTATTTAAGGGTCATTATTTTCAGTCGACTTCTTTAAAATTAAATGAAAATAATTCATAATTGTGAATATTTACTCAGTCTCTCTTGTTGAAAATCCTCCCTCTGTGAAGAAAAAATTTAAACTTTTTTTATTAAATATTATTATAATCATTTAGATAGTGAATAAAATAGATCTAGTGATTACTAAAAATGATCTATGATATATTGATAGGCAGTGAATATTATTTTACTATTATTATATTGATAATTAACGAACTCTATATTTAATAAAAAAGATTATTTTTAAGCTGAAAGAGTTTACTGAGAGACCATAGTAATTTTTTGATATTTGAATTTGTGTTAATTATCTCGATAACATAAATAGTTTATTTGACCTCTATGGTTTAATTAGAGTTTTTACAAGATAAAAAAGAGGAATTCTAATAGTTCCAATCGCAATAACAATGCGAAAAACATTTTTAGAAAAAGTTCTTGATTTTTGAAGTATAGAGTATCTGTTTCTAACTTAAAACGATTCTTTTATTCACCTTCCATACATGATGTTCGTTGGAATGATTCAGACAATCGAAATGGTAGAATTTTTACTACTAAGAAGTGATGATTAACATTCAAAAAGACATTTTAAATTAAATAAGTAAACCATATATATGTTACTGTTAAGCTTAGTCGATGGATTTTGACATCTTTTTTGAAAAAAAAAGTAAATTAAAAAGACTGTATTTTAATATAAATAAGGTTAGACTTGTAAATGGTCAAATTAAATGTCAATAAGAGTCATTAAAGGTTAGAATAAATTATGTTAGAAGGAATTCTTTCATGTAAAGAGTGAAGAATTCAAATTAGAATACCACAATAAGCTAAAAAATAGTAAAAGTAAGATGAATATCAATAATTTTGCCAAATATAGCAATAAAATGAACTAAAATAAAGAAATAAAGTCTTTTACTCAAACTTTTCCTCTTTGGGTATTCCAAAGGGCCATTTGAATTTGTAGGCTTTGTTGGTCAAAAAGAAGCTAATGTAATTCAAAATATCACATAAACTTGTGGTTATGTTGTTGAAGTGTTTTTTGAAGAAAAAATACCATCTGACTTTGTGATCAACTTAATTTAAATAGAAGGTTTTCTGTTGAGAGTTGTATAATCGATTTTTAAACAAAAATTCTAAGAGAACATGACATACTATTATTACTATACGTCAGAAGCCAATAACACACAACCACTAGCCTAACACCAAGGCTATATCTCAAATATCAGTAATATTTATCAAAACAATGAGAATTGTTTTCAAAATTCCTGTTTCACATGGACAGTCCCAAATATGGAACTCTTTACAACAAATGAATGTTTCCTTCCATTAAGCTTTTCTCCATACCTTGAAGAAGTTCAAAACATCCCAACAGCAGCCTCTTCTGCCTCCCAGAAAAAAAGAAGAGTTGAGAAGACTCTTGAAAAGGAAATTATATCAGCAAAGAAGAATAGCTAGTCAAACTTAATAAATCAATTCTATTCTTTCTTTGGAAGTCGTGAAAAATCGGAGGCAGTTGTTTAAAAATGTTGCAGATTTCTTAAGAAGACAGAACAATAAATTGAAAAGATTTTACCCTTATTCTATACTACTATTCGTCATATTAATGCTAAAAGAGGAAGAAAATACGTCAATGCCTCCCTTTTACTCAAGTTCTTCACTCAAGACTAATTTTCGACTTATCTACCAGAGTTTAAAGAAAAACTAGAGGACTGTTCATTCATTAGCCTGTCTGAACTCTGCTAGATTTTCCGAAGATGCACCATCTACTTCCTAAAAAATACTAGTGTGTCCGCTATCTTAACTTCTAAAAGAATTTCGATTATTTCGAAAGAAGAGCATCTTAAAAAGTGTAGAAAGGTCCTTCGCACTTTGTTTGAGAACTGATTGTTTGTGTTTTAATTTTTTTATTTATGAGAGTATAATAAAGAACGAAGAAAAACTATACATAAATGATGAAATTATCTTTAATTATTTTAACTAAGTTGGATATTTTGTTGTCCGAAAATACTAATAAAATATTTATGATATTTGTGAAGATTTAATTTTTATCTTTATTATATATAGAACAATTAACTTTAATTAAAAAAAAAAAATCAAGAAGCATATTTTTGATATGGTCATCATCTAAAAAAATCTTAAATTTAGTACAATAAGGAGAAATAATATCTTTACAAGTATAACGAACAAAAAGAAACCCATAGTTTAAACTAATAAATATCTTAAGCTAATACTATCTCATCTAAAAATATTTCTATGATGAAAAATACCTTTTAAAATTACCAAAGTGAACATGATTTTTAAAATTATTTTTCAGTATTTATTTCTGTATTTTTATCTATTTGAGAAAAAGATAGTCAAAAAGATTGATTAAAACATATCTTTTAAATAAGATAAAAATATTTTTTCGACTTAGTATTGTAATAATTTGATCTGATTTTAAAAGTATTAATCGATTTTTCTTTTGTCATTGATCTTTTTAGAATGATATTTATAATCAAAAAGTCTACAAAAATCAAATAAAAAAAGAGATAAAATGCCTAGTAATTTATTAGTTAATATGATTTGATTAATTAATAGAATAAGAAATGAATGAGTAGATTATAAAACTATTTTATCTAATTATTTAATGTCACTATCTAAATTGAAAGAAAGGCTCAAACATTATAAATCTCTTCAAAATTTAAACTTTAACCATGAGCCGGAACATATAGAACCGTTTACTAATGATTATTCTCAAGGAAATGCTTTAAAATTAGCTAAACCTAAACGTTAAATCGAAAGTAGGTTGGCTACTTAAATTAACTAAAAAATAGTAACTTCGAAATAAGATCTTAAAAAGTATGCAAAAACACTTAAGCTAAATTCGAAAACGAAAAAGTCTTAAAATAAAAGCAAAGGGTATAATATAACTAAAGGTCAAAATAGAATCAATTCATGTACAAAAAGATTTACAAAATAAAAAGTTCACTCTCCTCAGGCATCAAAGTACATTCCCAAGAAAGAAAAAACATAAGCTGGATCACTCATTTATCATGGAGAGAAAAAAAAGAAAGGACTTAAAAAAGGAAAACAGCAGCAATCAATAGCGAAATGGAAATTTTAACCAATAGAGAGTACTAACTTATTTTAAAAAGGAAAAGTGTCTAAAAGCAAAGAAGGAATTAGCAAACCGAAATCTCGTAAAAAAATTCATAAAATCTATACTGAAGTAAGCTTAGATTCAACACCATCTAGTCTTTTTACTTAATAGGTAGAACTTCTTTAACAAATCGGATAAGGAACGTTTGGAAAAGTTTTTAGAGGTCGACTTAGACGAAATAGATAGATAGTAGCTGTTAAAAGAGTCATTCAAGACACCAAATATAGAAATCGAGAACTAGAGATAGTAAAAGTAGTTGATAATGACTTTATATGTTAAGTTTTAGCTACATACTTAACTCATGAAGGAAAGCATGAATATTTAAATATTCTAATGAAATACTATGAATAAAATTTATACTAAAGGCTAAAAGGATATCCAAAAAATAAAATGCCGAATCTCTAAATAAAAATAATAATTTATCAAATATTCAAAGGATTATCATATCTTCATTCAAGGAATATTTGTCATAGAGATATAAAACCTTAAAATATACTTTTAAAAGGAAATAAAGCAGCAATATGTGATTTTGGATCTGCTAAAATTCTCATGCCTTAAGAGAAAAATATTTCCTATATCTGTGCTAGGTGTTACAGAGCTCCTGAACTCATCTTTGGAGCAACGAAATATACGACTCAGGTTGATATATGGTCAGCAGGTTGTGTTATTCTAGAAATCATTAATAGAGACCCTTTGTTTATTGGAGATACAAGTATTACTCATCTTTTAGAAATATTTAAAATACTAGGAACTCCATCTCCTTAAGAAGTGCTTTCAATGAATTCTTAATATGATGTAAGTTCATACAATTTTCCTAAGATTTAAAAGAAATAATGGAAAGATTTATTTCATGATATTGACCCTCTTCTTCAAAAATTATTGAATAAAGTTATGGTCTATGATCCATTTGCTAGAATGACAGCTCTTGAAGTTTTATCATTAGAATATTTTGATGAACTAAGAGATGAATTAACATATTCTCATATTTCTTCTATGTACCATTTAAAAAACTTTTTTAAATTTAATAAAGAGGAACTATTTGATAATTAAAATTTATTGGAAAAAATAGTGCCTAAATGGTATAAAGAAAGATGAAGAAAAGAATAAGTTTATTTTTCATGATTTTTATAAATTATCATAATTTAAAGATATTTTACTTTAAATGAAATACTAAAACTAAGAATAATACTACACTTAAGAATAATTCCATAAAGAAGCTACTGAATGCTTTCTTCTTTTCTAAAAATACAGACTAAAAACTAATTTAATTGGAATCAATTTGTAAAAAGATATGATTGAAGAATCTTATCAATCTTTATAAGAAAGAATGGCATAAAAATATTAAGTTCTTTATTAAAAATTACAATTGGGTCTTGATAATCTCAAGAAAAACTTCAATATAGCTCAGGCATCCAACATCCGTTCTTTGAATAATATCATTAGAAATTGTAGAAGAAGAGTAGGGCTCTTGGGAAATGAGCCTCTTTCATATTTCAAATATAACAAGTATGATACAAGTGAGAAAATGCTTCTTTAATCAATTCTATACAACTAAGTTGATAATTTTTAAGAAATAACTAAATTTAAAGAAGAACTAACAATAGCAATGAAACAAGGATAAATTTAAATAAAAGATAGATATTGTCAAAACAGCAAAAACATAAATGAACACAAGAAAGTTTTTTAAGTTATAGATAAATCATAATGCTATACTTTCAAATATTACTAAAATTTTGAAAGATCAATGCTTACAACTATAAGTACCATGGAATCTTACTTTGATAAGTTAAATGCTTATTTAACTATCTGGTAAAATATCGGTTCAATAAAGGCCTATGAATCAAAAAGTGCAAAATAACTTGAAATGGAATAAAAAAGTGGATATGATTCAAACAGAAGATTTATGTAAGAATAAAGTGAATAAAAACTTGAATAATTATTTAATAGTGCTCCTCTTAACTCTCTTCAAAGATAGTAGTATAAACGTAGATTAAATGATTTACGTCATTATAATATATAAAAAGAGAAAAAAATGTAAATGGTTGGCAGGATGTTTAATAAAAGAAAAAATAAAGTGGGAATATTAGTTAATAAAAGAAGAGACGTTAATTTGTTAGATTGGTATTATAATTTAGATGGAGACAAAGCCAATTTTTCATTCAAAGATTAATACAATGTATTTAGCGCTTAAAATTAAACTGGATAATATCGTCCAACTAAATATTAACTAAAAACTCCCATAAGAAAAGAAAGAATCAACTAAATCAGAGAACTCATGTATAAAAAACAGATGAATACATCTTTAAACTATGATTGGATATTCGATAAATATGGTAAATAGGGAGCTTTTAATATAATTCTTTGTAGTGGACAGCAAATTCAAAAAAGAGCTGAGTTCTAAATGACTAAACAGATATAGTTTCAAAATACAGATGATAGAAGAAAAAGAGAGATTTATGAAAAACAAGTTCATCATATAAGGGATTCATAGCGAAGATAGTCATTGAGAATTGGATATGTACATGCTTATTAGAAAGGAGAATTATAAACATTGCAATAAAGATCATATAATAGCTAATATTTACCTTAAATGCTTGAAGATGATTCTGATTCCAGTTTTGATTTTTCAGATTAGGATTAATATGAAATCTAAGAACAAAATAGTTAAACTTAGAACAAAAATTAAGCAAATTAAACAAAATATATCAATAAAGATAGATAGGTTCTTACATCATTTGTAAAAAAAGGTAATCAAACAGTAGAAAAGATAGTATAAAATAAAATAGATGAGAAAGTGATGTAAAAATCTATTGAAGAAGCATAAAGAGAATATAATAACTCTTTTTATGATGTTACTTTATAAGAACAAATAATTCGAACATATTTTAGGTCACTTTCTTTAAAAATAGATGAAAAACAATCTGAATAATCTTTTAGAACAACAAAGTTTCTTTATTTTGAATCAGTTTAAGATATAAAATGGTAAAATCTTATCAAAAATTTATCTCAAGAACAAACATTAATCTATACTAAATCAGTAATTATTTTCTTCAAAAAATTATCATCCAAATTAGAGAAAGTAAAGTGCACTATATATCAACTTAATATTGAACTTGAATAATAAAAAATAAAAACTTAAATAACATAATGTTTTAATAATATTTGTTTTGTAACTGTCAAATTTATTGACCTTTTTATTGAAATACCGTAAGATAGTATTAATTGCTTTATGATGGGATTGTTTATTACTCTTGCTAAAGAAGGATAAATGGTCGAAGATTAAGATATTCAACCTTATATTCATAAAGGAAAAACTATTCTTGAAGACTTTCATTATTATTTCTATCCTGAAGATTATCATGCTCCCAAAAATATGCATGTAAGAAAAATGCAAGGGTTCAAAGGCAAATAACTATACAAATCTGTTAAAAAATAAAGTTCTTAAGTAACAACGATAAAATCAACTACTTTTACAAATAAATCTTAGAATATAAAAGAAGTTATAGAATAAAAATAGCAATAAACTTCAAAGTAGGTTATAAAAGAGAGAAAAGAGTCAGAGAGTGATATTATCAAAGAAAATAAGAACAAATAGAAATAAGTTATTTAAAAATAACAGGAAAATATGGTAAAACAATAATCATAATAATTTGACAAAGATATTGACGATAATGATAATCATGATGAATAATCATCTTAATCGAGTGACGAGTAATCAGAAAATTATGAATCCTTATGATAAATGATGTTTTTATTTTAGAACATATTTAAATAATGACGTGATTCAAAATATTTTTTAAAAAACTATTATCGATATTACTTCTTATATCTCTTAAAATTGTTTATTAGATGCGAAATAGAGAAGTAAAATTAAACATTTTTTTATTATTTAGAAACAAGTAAATAATGGCACTTTGTTTCTAGTTATTTGTTCTTTATATTCTAAATAAACTAGAGGAATTTAAATAAATATAGAATATTCTCAAATGTTTCCTTCCAATCTCAATAGTATTAGCAATTTAGACCTTTGCTCTTTCCAGTCTATGAAGTCTAACTCACTCAGCTTTGATTAGGCTTCCTTTTTCGCCAACTAGATACCTCAAATCTAAAATAATGTTCATGATCTCTTTTCTTTTTCGATAAGAAGCTTCAATTAAATCAACCTAGAAGAAAAAGACTTTTCAAAAAGCATGACTACTGGGCTACCATTTGGAATCCCTTTATTCACAAGTTTTGAGGAGATGATGATTGAATCTCACAAAAAAGTTCTTATTAACACAATTAAAAAGGTTCTTAAACATGTTTAATTCGATGAAATAAAGGATATTAGAAAATACGATGAAGGAAAATAGGAAACTTTTGAAAATAATGGATAAGGGAAGTAAAAAATTTAAAAAATTTTAAGCTAGATTATTGGAATAAATCATCAAAATGAGAGTAAAATCATGAATATGCTTGAAAAGAAGGAGATTGAAACAAACATTATAATAAATGTTTTGAAAAATACTCCTAAAGCTATTGATTTCCAAATATTAATGATGATTATCTCAATTATGGAAGGATGTGATCAAATCATGCAATACTTCAATCATAAAAACTTCAAAAAACAAATCATTGACAAAAGCTTAAAGCTAGCTTCATAGTTCAGATAGTTCACTCAAATGAAAGAACTGATTGATCTTTCTGACAAAAAAAAGATCAAAACCTTTGAAGAATTGATACAAAAATGGTTTGTTACATTTTTCTTGATCAAAATTGGAATTTTCTAAAATGAACTTGAAGATAAAACAGTATAATAATACCTAGATTCGAAACTTTTCAAAAAAATTCGTAAAGTAGACTTAGTAAATCAGGGATTAATAAGACCTAATAAGAAATCAAAAACAAATTAATGATTCAATATAAGAATTATATTTTTATTTAGATAAATTGATAAAATGAAACATAAAATAAATCATAATTTTATTTAATAATGTCAGTCAAGACTTTAGCAGTACTTCAATTCTAACAAAGTTAAGACAAAGAGCTCAAAGCACAGTTTCTCTTCGGAAGAGAATTGTTCGTAGTAGTTCTTAGCAAAAAGATTCTTAGATGAAAAAGAGCTCAACTATGACATCTTTTAGACCTAAATTAGAGCGTTTAATTCAAGAAGGAAAGATATAACATTTAATGAACCAAGATCCTTCAGCTAAGATGAATCTTTTTTACACAGTATCTATTCATATATTTAGAACCATGTAAACTAACTAGATAAATAACTCGCATCAACAAAGAAATCTTTAAGCACATTTGTTGTGAAATCAAAAAACAAATAACAGTCAATTAATAATTTCAAAAACAATATTAAGAAAGCTGAAAGATAAATCCAAATTATCAAAAACGAAGCAAATTCAGCTTCAAATGTATTTCAAGTATTATCTAGAAACATAATGGGACAAATGACTATCTATCTACTAAAAAACAAGAAAAAGAAATTATATTTTGGGATGAAAAACAGTTTTCTTATCTTAAAGATCGAGGTTATAAAGATTAGGTCTTTCTAAAGGGAAGGTATTAAGCATATCAGAGACTATTTGATGTATAAGATGATAATAGAAGACTACTTTAAAAGAGATATCATGAATTGAAGCAGTTAAATAAATAGCTTTGTGGCTATAAAAATGAAGCTGAAAAAATAGCTCGAGAACAAGCCATGGATAAAAATGATTTTGTTAACTTGGTTGAGATGGATATGGAATAAAGAGATCTTTTGGGTGAATTGAAAGCTGAAAAATATGAACGTGAAGGATAGATCAATGAAATAGCTCCATCTTTGATTGAAAGAGAGCAATTATAAAAAATATTGGAGGTTCTTTATGCTCATCGTCTTTTATCTGAAATTATCAAGGTAAAAAGTAATAACTTGATAGCTCGATATGCAAAGGTGAATAGTTCTTACAACTATATAAAATCAAATTCAAACATTATTGAACCAGACAAAATATTAAAAAGAATGTAAGAGCATGATAAACTCTATGACGATGCTCTCAAAAGAGTAAATGCTCTTGAAGCCCAGTTAAACACTTTTGAAAAAAATCTTGAAAATTGCATGATAAGTAAAAATTAGATTCTTTCAAAGTAAGGAGAAGAAGAGCATCTTCCAAAAGATTATTATCAGGGTTTAGAAAAAGATAAATATGAATTATTGATAAGTGAGAAACAAAAATGTAGTGAAAGAAATATCAATGATGAAGTATTGAGATTGAATATAATGGAATGGGGTAAAAGGATGTTTGGAAAGTATGGAATTAATCAAGGTGATGGAAATAGTTTTTTGGATTGTTTGACTGATTTAGTGGTCAGAATAAGACAACAAAAATGATTGATTATGATGATAATTATGATATTTAGTATGATTGATTATTTGAATTAGTAATAAACATTGATTGAAATCTACTAATCATGATCAATAACTATTAGGGGTTGGGGTTGGGGTTGGGGTTGGGGTTGGGGTTGGGGTTCCTAAAGAAATAATCAGAAAATAGAATCAAAGGGAATCAAAATAATACTTCGAGAAAATATAAATTACTTATTTTGCTGCTTATTAAAGCTGTTAATAGACAAATGAACCAGTTTTGGGAATAGTTATGGAGACCTCAGAAGAATACATATATTTTAATAGAAAAAATGATAAGTTTAGTTGATAAAAATATTGCACATTCTGTTTATTTGAGTTTTGATAGGCTGAAGAAAAATAGTATTAGAAATAAATTTGAAGAAAAAACAATCAAATTCATGATAAATTGGCTTTAAAGAATGCAAAAATATAAATTAAAGCATAGTTTCAATAAGCTAATCATCTATAATTAAAGATAAACTTCTGCTTTCATAAATAAGACGCTTAAAGAAAGAAATTATAATTTTGGTCGAAAGATTGAAGTTCTTTTCAAAAGACACAAAAAATAAGTTATGGAATCGATAGTTAGATTTGCTAAATTTGTTAAATCATATAGTAAGGTAAGAGTAATAGCTGTCATTCATAATAGATATATTAAACAAATGAAACAAACAGGTTTTGCAAGATTAACTCGAAACTTGCTAACTAAAAATAATAAGAATAGTAATAATCGATAAATGAAATAATTAAAAGGTCAAATTCACAATTTAAGTCTCCAACTATAAACCAAAATTACCAACATAAATCGTCTTTAAAATGAAATCAGTCAAATTAAAATATAGCAAAGTGCAACTACTTTAGCAAATCTCAACCTTACATGCGGATAACAGGGAGATCGAATTCCAAAAGGAAATGTTAAGAGTACAAAGAGTTTGAAAAAAATACCTAGAATCCCTTCATAAAGTAGATAAATTCATAACTAAAGTTATGACAATATCAGTATCAATGATATTAGTATTGGTACAATTCTTGGAAATTTAAGTAAAAGCCGTGCTGGTTCTATTGGTAAGTATGACAACAGTTGTTAATATAACTGCAACTATAGTATTAAATATAAAAAATACAAGGGAATACACTTATCTTTGAAAAATCAATTGGAAATAGTTAAAGAAGAACTAGCTTTAGCAAAAGATCTAAATTAACATTTTACAAATGAAGTTTAACAGTATTTAAGCGGATCAGCTAATGAAGGAGATTATGATAAGTTAAAATATGATTATAAATTATTACTACAGGAACGAGATGAACTAAGATAGAAATCATTCAAGTATCAAAAACATATTAATAGCATGAAGACTTAGTTTAAAATAAAGATGGAAGAAATATATCGAAAGGTAAGAAAACAGATGTGATAATTTATCAATATGAGTTTCAAAAAGTAGATAATATCATTTCATTATGTATTTTTGGATAAGAGTTTCCTTGAAACTTGAATTTGGTATCTACTATAAAGCTTTCTGAATCGGATATCCATGATCTAGTAACATAAAACATATTCCTGCTGATAAATTTTTATAAGCATAAGCAAAATAACTTAACTTCTATTCTTCAAAAAGGGGTTGGGGTTGGGGTTGGGGTTGGGGTTGGGGTTGGGGTTGGGGTTGGGGTTGGGGTTGGGGTTGGGGTTGGGGTTGGGTATTTTATTGATTATCTTTTGCCTCAATATTGATATTTTTATCTAAAAGATAAAGAATCGAAAAGAAATTATTTTTTTAACAAGCGTAATGAAGAATAGTACGTTTAAAAGCATCAACAAGATTGAGATTAATATCTTTATGACTGATCAGTATTTGTAGAATTTATACCTTTTACAGTGACTAGATGGTGGGCTGTTCGTTGATTTCACAGAAACAATAAAAAATAGGTGAACGGTCATATTTATCTAATGCATTTATTTTACATCCATAATTTAAAAGCAATTTTGCTATTTCAGGAGTACTATCAATATTTGTTGAATGAATAACCAAATGATGCAAAGGATTTCTTTTATCCATATCTTGAAAATTACTATCTATTCCTAACTGTAAAAGATACTCTATTTATTCAACAGTAAAAGATTTATTATTCTTTATTATTTATATCAAAGGATTTTAATTTTTAGTTGAACAAAAGTTAATTTCACTCTTATGTCTTCTTAAAATCTAGATAAATTAGTATTGGCTATTCAAAGATGAGTATAAAATAGGTAAAGCTTTGAAAGAGTCAAAACAGTTTGGATTTAGTCCATTTACTAGAAGATATTCTAGTATATTTTATGAGATGTAGTCGTTATTTAATGTTAGTTTTGTATCCAGAATATTTCCTTTATGATTATGTTGACAAAAAATGTGAAGAGGAGTCATTAGCTGAGAATTTGTAGCATTAAAATCTCTTATTTTAGGTTTAAAGAAGCGAATCAGTTTCAGAGAAGGAAATTTCATAATCAAATGTTGTATTCCCCATTTCTTGTACTGCTAAGAAACTATGTTTTTGCGATCTGCAACTTGAGCATTTACATCACAACCTAATTCAAGAAGAAAATCAAGAACATGAATATATTTTTCTTCAAATTTAAAGAACTATTCAATAGATTTTTTCTAAGCTTAAAATTGAATATTAATAACTTTACTTTTCTGTTATTTTTTATTTTATAAAATATTAATATATTTTTTGACTGATTTTCTAAAACTTTTATTTGCATTTTCTACAAAAGCCTTAACAAAGAATAAAAAGAAATCGAATCCATGATGATCTATTTTCTTGATATTATTTTTAAGTTCATTTAAACTACATTATTTCAATTTTTTAAACACAAAAGATAACTCTTATAATCCTCTACAAGCAAGACAACTCAAACTATGCAATATGTTACTTCCACTTGAAGGCTCGACTTAAAATGTTATTTTACCTGTTAACAGCTTCTGTAATCCGACGAGATTATTGTTTTCAATGCAAAGTTGAAGAGGAGTTTATCCAAAGAAATTTTACTGATACCCATTTAACTATTCTTCAATAACAAAAATATTGATTAACTCTTCTTGAATCCAATAAAGCTATTATTTGATTTAAGGTATAGTCAGATAAGTTTCTTATCTCCTTATTTTGATATATTATTCTTCATTCATCTCACAAATAACATGCAAATAACTGTTGCCATTGCTTTTCTCTTGATATTCTATGTCGCTCATCATTTTATCTTTTATATATCTGATGCATTATAGATACTATGGAGTTCCTCTAATATTAGATAGTGCAAAATATAAAGGATCTTAGGTAAAGTCTAAAGGATAATCTGGTTCTAATAGCTTTGCAGCACCTAAATGTCCCTTAAAAATGGCTATCTACCATGGATATAATCCCTTTTTATTTTTACTTTGTTCCTGTCTATCTCTTAATATCATTATGGCTTCAATATTTCCATAGGCAGCAGCATAGTGTAGCAAAGAATTTTGACTAGAATCAACTCTTTCAAGTCTACAACCATTTTATATCAATTTAACAAAACAATCATTATTATTATTTCTAATAGCTACCATTGTTGGTGTCTTTTTGAATTTGTCGTGAGAAGTATAGGGCAATATTTATTTTTTTAGCATTAAATCCATGATTACAGTGTTACCTGTGCCGGCCAAAAGATGAAAAATATCTCCCTTATCTTTAGTAAGAGCCCATAGGTCAACATGTGGATCGTTTATCAGAAGTTAAATACATTCTATGTTATTTTGAAGAATAGCATAGTGAAGAGCAGTATAACCTTAATCACTTTTAAAGTTGATATAGTGAGAATCCCGTACTTTCTATAATATGTACTATACATTATAGAAAATTCCTTAGAGGCAAGCTAGCATAAGAGGAGTAATTCTCTTTTTATCATAATCCTTAAGCTATGCTCCATTCTAAACTAAAATACTTAAATTTTAATTATTAGTTGATAATGAGGCATAATGAATAGGTTTTCGGCCAATATTATCTTCTACATTGATAATATCTGTAAATATTAATAAAAGTTTTCTCAAAAACTAAGAATTCGAGGCAATTGCAGCTGCATGAATTGGCGAACAGAAGTTACTTCCTTTATTATGCTGAATCAGGTTATACTTTTTCAATTGATTTATTATCGGTAAGTTTCCAATCAAAAGATCGTAATGTTCCTGTGAAAATTACTGAGGATTTCTATTAGGAGAATATATCACCTATCTTAACAACATTTCTGAAGCTATATAGTTACCACTTCTAATAACACTTGTAATATTATTATAAATTTAATTTTTTAGTTCTAGATCGCTGAATAAAATTGAAAGAATATGTTACACTTAAGATTGTTCTCTAGGCAAATTAGCAATAATTCTTTCTACAGTTATTTATTTCCACCATAAATCTTTTATTTTATAACAATCATGCAAAAGAACAAGATTTCCTTCTTTACCTGTCTTCGATAGACACTATTTCAAAGTCTTTGTTTAAAATCTATTTTTATCTATCATATGATCAACCTTCCAAGGAGGACTATAGTAATATTTCACATTCTCACTTATAGATAATAGTTGTTAAAGTGATTCCCAGTCGCCTAATTTGATGGCTGTAATAATCAGATTAGATTTATTTTCCAAAGTAAGGTCTTAAAATACATTTGCCAAGATATCCATATTTTATTCTACATTAGTTTAATTTTAAAATATCTTTTTCTTGAAGACTAGTTGTTTACATCTTGAACAACAATTTATATATTATAATTAGTCTACTTAAGGTCGAATTATCTATAATTGAACAAACTATTCTTAAATTTAGTTGTCTTAGTTTATACTTTAGATTGAATTAGCTCTATTCTTAGATCCTGGTGGTCTTCCTTTCTTTTAAGAAGATTATCTGCTTACTCATGCATAAGAAGTTGATTCATTAGTTTTATTTTATTCTTGCTTCCTTTAGGCCTCCCCTTACCCCTCTTACCGAAAGGAATCGACTATATTCCATATTATATCTTGATTGTATGATTGAAATCTTTCATTTTATTTTTACTCCCTTTGGGTCTCCCTTTACCCCTTTTGCTTAATCCACTAACACTCATTTTTAGTTCCAAAGGCGGTTCTTCTTTCATTTGTAAAGTTTATTTTAAGATAGTTTTTTTATTTTTGGAGCCTTTAGGTCTTCCCCGACCTCTATGCTCTGGATTGTTGTTGGAACTTGAATAGCTTTCTTCAATTTTAATATTTTAAAGTAATTACTCTTCTTTTTTATTTTATTCATTCATTTACTCTATCTATTCATCTTCATTTGAATCTTCTTATTCTTCTTGTTCTAAAATCAAAACATGCTTTTCTATTTGGCTATAATGGATCATAGGGATCACTATGTGATTGGCATCTTCATAGCATTTGATTTCTAGTTTGCTAAGATGTGAGATCCTCTGCATGCTGATCTTATTGATACTTTAAAAGGCAACTTCTTTTTAATTGCGGTAAATTTATCTTAGGTATTTGGCTGCGTTAAAGAAGAGGTACCTTATTTGCTTTGAGAATTATTGGATAAGAGGAGTTGTATATTTTAAGTTTATTAGTCTTTGAAAAAGTAGATGATGCGACTTTTCATGAGAGAAGTAGTCCTATTTTATTATTTATTTTCAATTTTGAATTAAATTGTTGAAGCACATATCAATGTCATATTTTATAAACTAGACTATACTCAACAATCTTGATATATATCATATCATCTATTAAAATGACTATTATTAAGTCAAATAAAACCATTTTGATATCCTCTTATATTATTTCACATTTTTAGATATTTATACAATAGTTTAATATCATTTTTATTTACAATGCAGGGCGAATAAGCTCCCATAAGTGCTAAAGAAAGAATAGCCAAATTCTAGAAAATGATAGGCCAGTCTAACTCGAATCCTGCTGCTCAAACCAATACCTCACCAAATAGAGTTCCTTCTAAACCTATTGAGCAACCTAAAATAGTTAATCCACCAACACAGCCTACAAACAATAGCAATCAAGGATCTGTAGAATCATAGATTGTAAGACCAAGTATAGCTAAACAAAATTTTGAAGAAAATATCATAAAAACTCAACCTAACAATACATCTCAACAACCATCTATCGCAAAAAAAACATAAACTAATGCTTTAAATATCAATAAAAACCAATTTAATCAACCAAATTAACAAAATCAACCTCATGGATCACAGCAATCAACAAACCCAAGTCAAGTCAATATGAAAAGTAATTAAAATGGATCAGTGGATTCTTAGTCAATTCCAACAGCTAATATACTAAAAGCAATGCTCTAAAAGAAAATATCTAATTCTCAAAAATAACCTTAAAGTCCTAAAAAAAAACCTATGGAAATCTAAAGATCCATCTAACCATCATCAACTTTTCAGCAACCATCTCAATATAAACCTCAATAAACACCTCAATATGTCCCTCCACCAGTAATTTAATAGTAGAAATATACCCCAGCTGTACAAACAACTAATCCTGGATTTGTAGAGCATAATGCTAATAAATTAACTAATTTTTTTGAAGGAAAATAAAGTTAAAATATTAAAACTGAGCAATATAATGTTTAGCCACCAAAGCAAGAAACGAGTCAACAAAATAATTCTCAAAATGTATCTGGAAATACTAATTTCTATGTCCCTCCAGGTATAAATGAACCAGCTAAGACATAATCTAAGCCAGTTTATCGAGGTTCAGTAGGTCCTCAGGTGAATAATGAGAACAAGGGACCATAAGACATGGCAACAAGATTAAAGAAACGTAAGATGATGGCACGTGTTAGTTTTAGCAGTGAAGAAGATTGATTAATTTGGATAAATTATTTTTAATTAAAATATTATTATATTTCTATCCACAATGGCAAAAGCACCAGTTCAAGGTAAGAAAAGCAAAGATGCTGTCTTAAAGGCAGCCACCCAAAAGAAAAAGGCCGGAGGAGCAAAGGTACTCCTTAATTTATTTAGAAATGGACCAAGGGTAAAGTAAAATAAAAAACTGATCACGCAGTCTTTCTTGATCCAGCTACCTATGACAAAATGATCAACACCATCCCTAAGTTGGGAAGACACATTTCCACTTCTCTTCTAGTCGAAAAGTATAAAGTTGTTGGTTCTATTGCCAGAACTATGCTTAGAAAATGTGCCGAGAATGGCTCAATCAAGTGTGTTGAAGCACACAGCAGACAAGCTCTCTATACTCCAACTGTTATTATCGAAAAGGTTGCCGAAAAAACTGATGCAAAGGAAACCAAGAAAGAAAAGGGAAAAAAGAAATGATGTTTCTAGCATAATCGTATCTCATTTTACAATATTTATCTCCTAAAAATAGATCTATTAAAATGATATTGATCTTAAATAATAAAATTCATATTCAGAAATGATCATTGACTTCTTCTTCAAGACGATGAAGATCAAAAGCTTCAGATTGTAAAAAGGCCTACCAGATATCAGGATCTATTTCCATGATTTGAAATAAACCATGAGTGAGGTCTTAAACTGTGAAATTTATATTTTATTCAAGTTGTTTTTGATTTTTATCTTGAATCGTTATTTTCTCTTTACTGAATATTTTAAAGATTACTTTTTATTTTATTTTTTACTGTAGTTTTTTCTCATTAATTTTGGTTGTATTTTGAAAAATCTTTTCTTACATAGAGGGCAGGTGTTTTAAATCTTGATGCATTCAAAAATACCTCTGACCAATTTTTAATACAGGCTAGACAAAAAGAGTGATGACAGGTATCGAGAGTGCCTCTTTATTTAATTTGTTCTAAGCAGATTCCACAACTTTATAGATTTTTTTTAAGGCGAGTTTCCATAAATTATTAATAAAAATCATTATCTATTAGGCCATTTTTGATAATTAATTTTGAATTCAACAAAGCAGTCCATAATAAAGAGTTATTTATGACTTTTATCAATTTTTATTAAATAAAAACAATAATTAAATATTCAAATAATAGTTTGAATAAAAAGAATTAGAAAAAAAAACTATTTTAAACTCTACTTCTTCAGGTAATTTATCTGGTTGATAAATTATCTAAAGTTCTTAAAGTTTTATTTATGACGTTTTAATATTAATATTGAAAGATGTTTATTATATTTAATCCTACATGAAGATATATCTCATATTCTTCTTGGTCCTCTCAGTGCTAGGACAAAACATTGGAACTCAAAAAAAAGAATTTCATATCCCTTTCCCCTACAAATAATGCAATAGTGGAGGTTGCCAAACTAAGCAAGCTAGTGTTACCTTAGATTCTAACTGGAGATGGCTTCACAACAATGAAGGTTATTCTAACTGCTTTACAGGAGTTTAATGGAGTAAATAATTTTGTCCTGATCCTCAAACATGCACCAAAAACTGTGCATTAGATGGTGTACCTCCTGAAGATTGGAAAAATCCCTATGGCACTAAATAAGTTCCAAATGGAATTGAAATGCAGTTAGTAACACATGGTCAATATGGAGACAATGTTGGTGCTCGAGTTTATTTACTTTAAAACGATGATAAGTATAAAATGTTCAACCTTTTGAACAAAGAGTTTACCTTTGATGTTGATGTATCAAACCTAGAATGTGGAATCAATGGAGCTTTATACTTTGTAGAAATGTAATCTGATGGAGGTAAGGCTAAATATCCTGGAAACAAAGCTGGAGCTAAATACGGTACTGGCTACTGTGATGCCCAATGCCCTCATGATATGAAGTTTATCTGGGGAGAAGCCAATTGCAAAGATTGGAAAGATGATAAGGGACACTATGGTACTTGCTGTGCTTAATTTGATGTCTGGGAAGCAAATAAGCATGCTAATGCCTACACTGCTCATCCTTGTAAAATCGCAGGTTATCATCGATGTGAAGGTAGTTAATGTGGAGATGGAGCTCAAAGACAAAATGGAATTTGTGATAAAGATGGATGTGATCTCAGTCCTTTCAGAAATGGACATCGAAACTTCTATGGTGCAGGAAGTCAATTTAATATTGATACTACTAAGAAATTCAGTGTTGTTACTCAGTTTATTACTGTAGATAATACTGATCATGGAGAACTATCTAAAATATCAAGATTCTATGTTCAAAATGGTAAAAAAATACCTTTCCCTTATATGAATGTTTCAGGAGTTGATCCTTACAACTCAATCACCAACAGTAACTGCGCAAAACAGAAGAAAGCATTTGGATAACCTCCAAGTTTTGCTGATAAAGGTGGAATGAAAGCTATGGGAGAAGCATTCAAAAGAGGAATGGTCTTAGTTATGAGTTTATGGGACGACCACGACGCCAACATGCTCTGGCTTGATGGTGACTATCCCCTAAACAAAAATCCAAATGACCCTGGAGTAAAAAGAGGTCCTTGCCCAAGAGATTCAGGAAAACCAGCTGACGTTGAAAGAATGTATGGTGATGCAACTGTTGCTTATAGCAATGTTAAATTTGGAGCAATCAACTCTACATTCCTCTTTGAAGAAGATGGAATAACTGTAAAAGAACAGAAAGAATCTCTACTTACCGAGGAGGAATGATTAATCATCTGAAATTTATAAAGAATCATGCACTATCTTCGCTTTTAACTTTTTATATCCTTTTTTATTTTTACAAAGCAACGAAATGTTCTCGATAGAATCTTGCGAAAGGAGACAATAAAAGTATAACAACCATCCAGTAAAATTGAATATCTATCTTTGTTTCAATTTATATTGGCATTAGTTTCATGATAGGGGTGAATATGATAATAGCAGTCAATGCTTTTAAATGGTTAAAACTAATCCAGAGTTTGCGACGTTCTCCCATTTCTTTTGGTTTCATTATAAATGTGTTTATCAGACCTAAATATGAATTATTTTACCTGATATGATGACGAATATTCCTGCTAACATATAGATAGTTTTATGATCTTTGACTATTTAACCTGTTATTTTAGCTGAAATAATAGCATGGCAAACTGTGACTAGAGAACCAATGTGCAAAACTCTAAAGAAATACTTTACCCAAAACATTAAGGGAAACATTTGATCGATAATATCTAAATAATTATTTGAGTTTAAATAAACTTTATTATTTTTTTGAATATAATTCTGAGTAAATAATATTCTTATATAAAATAAATAAAGAGAAATGTTAAGAACATTATAAGATTTATGATCATATTATTTATTGATCTAATTCTTTGATTAATAGAATTTTATCAAGGAATTTGTCTTTTCGACTCTTTTTGATCTATTTTAGTGTTTGTGTAGGTTGTAAAAAGAGGCAGTTTTTCAATAGATTTTATAAGAATTGCACATTAATAAAGCCTCTTTTATTGGAAGATATAAATCTCTCATATGGGCAAAGAAGAAGGTAAAAGCTCAGCCTCTAAAAATAATAGAATACCAAGATAGATGTTACAATGTATCTTTGAGGCTCAAGAGTTTTTAAAGCCAAGAAGGGAAGCGAAAATTGCCAAAGATAAGGACGAAGTTAAACCATCATCTGAAGCTAGCAAAAAAATTCGAAAACCACGAGCTAAACCTGCTCCTAAGCCACCAGCTAAACCTGAACCTAAGCCAAAAGCTCCAGCTAAAAGAAGATCACATGCAGCTAAAAAAGTTTCTAAGCCAATCTAAAGAAAAGAGCCATCATCTTCACCTGTTGTTGCTCCAGTGATTCATTCACCACTACCTGCTCCTAGAGTTTAAATTAAACCTGGCTTAAAATACACTGCTGTAAAAGAAATACCCAGTTATTCATCTTCTTCAGAATAAAAGGTTGATGATATTCTTGATATGGATCTTATCTTTAAATCTGAAGAAAAGGTTAAAATATCTCTTCCTGCGATGGATGTCTCCTATTCTATGTTAAAACCAGAAAAAACTGACTTATAATTTGATAAGGAAGAAGAAATTGAACCATCTCTTCTAAAAGAAATCAAAGCAACATATCTAAAACCTTCCCTAGATATGGAAAATCTTCCTCTACCAGCTTTTGGCTTCGTAGATATTTGCTTTTGCTTGGATGCTACTGGATCCATGTCAAGCTACTTGGCTCAAGCTCAATCAACTATAAAGTCTATTATATAAAAAATATAAAATAAAGTTCAAACTGAAGGAATTACTCTTAGGTTTGCAGTTGTAGCATATAGAGATCACTGTGACACAAATATTATTGAGAAAATTGACTTTACTGATGCAGCTGAAGCAATCAGATTCACAAATAGGTTAAGAGCTACAGGAGGAGGAGATGAACCTGAAGCAGTTCATGATGGATTAATTGCATCATGTAAATAAATCAATTGGATGGAAGTTCAAGGAGCACCTGTCCTCCGATATATCTTCCATATATTAGATGCTCCTCCTCATGGAAAAGAATTTGGTGTTTCATAACCTCAAAATGGTTGCAAATGTGGAATTAAAACAGATAAAGTTATGAATTAACTTAATGCTTTGGAAATTCACTATAGAATGATCAAAGTCAAAAATAATCCTAGAGTAGATATCACAGAACAAGTGTTCAAAAAGAAACTTGCTAATTTTGATAGCGCAGATATCAATTATGCAAATCAAATGGATGTAAAAATTTCATAGATGGTTATTTATGAAATGACTCCAGCCAACTTAACTCCAGGTATGACTCCTGGCATGACTCCTGCATGATTTATTCCCTTTATTTTCTAAATAATTAAGAATGTTATCATAAATACATAAATATCAAATCTGGGGTTGGGGTTGGGGTTGGGGTTGGGGTTGGGGTTGGGGTTGGGGTTGGGGTTGGGGTTGGGGTTGGGGTTGGGGTTGGGGTTGGGGTTGGGAAAAATATGTTTGTTCTTTGTCTTGTTTAATAATTGGCAAATCAATAAGCTTTTTGAATGTTATTTTAGATTATTTAGATAATAAGGGATGAATTGAACATTTCAAAAAGATTCTTTATTGAAATTTTATTCTAGAAGTTGTGATAATAATGCTTGGCTCAGCTTTGCTAATTTTACATTTATTAATTTAAACTAAACTATCTGTTTATTCATAGTTTTAGCGATTCTGAATACATTTGTGAACAAGTTGATATATATTGAGTTAATTTTGTAATTAAGAGGATTATTTTAAGAATAATCTAAGAGATTAAGTGATATCTTGTTATTATTCTTTGATTTTATATATAATTTAAAGTTATTATAATTTTTGCAAAAGTTATCTTGAATTAGATTAATTTGTAAATTTTAACCTAATTATTCGTAAAATATCTTTATGAAATTATTGTGATATTTATTCTTAGCATTAAATAAACTAAACCAAATGACTAATATGTATGTTCCTTAAATTATTTCCATTCTTTTATTCAATCATTTCATGATTTTCCAAAAAAAGATAAGGCTAAACATCTTTTATATAAAGCATATGTCTTGAAAAATGAAAAGGAAGACAATTATTTATCTGAAATCTATTCCACCACTAGTAACAAAAGAGCATTTTTCCTTTATATATTATATTTTTCCAATTAACTTCATTTTTATCAAGCAATGATATTTTTTATATTAAATCACCTATCCATGTAACATATCTCTTGCCTAGAATGAACAACATTCGATAGATTAGCTTTTTGTCAGCTTTGTAATTCTGCAAAGTTGTTAACACCTTTTCTAAGATTAAAAGCAATAGCTTAGGTTCTTTTATTTATGCTATTGCTAAAGTTTCATAGACATATTTTCTCATATTAGATCTCTTTTATCTCAAACACATAAGAATAGTCTAAAGATCTTATTTGGCCAAAATTTGATTTTACAGATATTTTGTCGATATTAGAGTCTCTTCCCGCACTATTTAGTGTTAGTCATTCAGCATATAGATGATGATCAATTTAAGATCTTCAGGTTTGATGTATTACCTGAATAGAATTAATGTTTGAATACATATTTTTCTAATCTAGCTAAACTAGTCTTCAAGAATATGTAAAAAAAGACCTTTAGTATATGATACCTCACGTGCTAACTTTTATTTTTCAATCATCAGAGGAATTATAGTTTTGAATATTTTCTTATTTTCTTATGTTATAATTTATTTGATCTATCCTAGTGTTTTGAAGGCTTTAAGGGCGGTCAACCTAACAGTAAGATTTAGGGATCTCATTTTGAGAGATAAAAAGGAGATCATGGTTTTAATAATTCCTGGGATAGTGATTCGTGATAGAAGTGAGGGTAATAGTTGTATGATAAAGAGTTCGAAGGGTCTATTGCTGATGATGGTTTATAACTGTATGACTTTGATGATAAAATTAAAAGCAATTTGAGCATATTTGGGATGTGTTAATAGTTTTGAAAGGAATATTTTATTGATAGTTTGATTCGAGAGAAGTAAATTAATTGAATGTAAAGAAATGATTGATTCTAGTTATTAATCGAGATTTGCTAACTCAAAGAGATTTTCAACAAATTGTTCATCAAACATCTTCTGGGGATTACTAAAATATGATTTAATTAAATCTCTTTTTAGCCCCTAACTCTCATCCACTACCAATCGTTACCCACTCTAGTGGTCCATCAACTAATATTATAAATCTTAACTATCAATCCATTTATAACTCCTATTTCAACTTTTAAACCTAAAACACTTATATTAATAAATACCTTAAAAATATTTTTTATTTGACTCTATTTGGGGTTGGGGTTGGGGTTGGGGTTGGGGTTGGGGTTGGGGTTGGGGTTGGGGTTGGGGTTGGGGTTGGGGTTGGGGTTGGGATCAGTAACTAGCAAATAATTTAGGAAAGAAAGTAGTGGTAACAAGTACCTGAAATTGTTTCTTTGTCAATCAAAGCTATGACGAGACTCTTTTAATAATATAGCTAAAGTTTTGTTTAGCATAAAACTCTCATTAATTAACAATCTTTGAAGTAAGAAATATTTTAATGTAGAACAAAATAATTTTAGTATAAATTAATGGAAAAATCAATAAAAAAGATCTTTAAGGATAAGTTTTATCTATTTTAAATACAAAATCTTGGATGAAAAAAGAAGAAGATAGTATTAGTGAATATGAAAAGTTAATTAGATAGTCAAGATTCTAGAGAGATAGAAATGGAGCACCTACTATTGAAGAATTAAAAACAATATCTGAAATAATAGCATAAAAGCAAACATAATAAGCAAAGAATTAGATAAAAAAATAATTAATATATCAAAGAAATGATATTTAAACAAAGATATTAACTCTTAAGAAGAACTAAAAAGTAGAATGGTTGAATTTTAAAAAGATAGAAGATAAATAGTAACTGAGTGCAGACAGGCTCATAGTCGTATTGAGGAATCTCAAATAAAACCATTATCAATTCAAAATGATGATAAAATAAATCATTTATAAATGAGCAATAAAAGAATGACCGAAGGACTTAGTCATTTAGTTAATCATTTACAATAAAACTTCCACACTAAACAAGAAGTTAATTTGCTATTGTAAAAAGAAAAAGAAAAGAAATCTCCTCAAAATACAAAAGTAAATAAATTGAAAAGAATAAAATTAGATAATAATAAAATTTATACAAATAACTTGAAAGAATGGTAATAAAATTTAAAAATGATGATCGGAAGTAATGGGTTGATTTTAGACAAGGAATAATGAAAGAAATGGGTAAGATGGTAAATAGTGAAACCATTAATAATTTGATAGATAGTTTTAGAAAAGATTTTAATTAAAAATATCAAAATTCAACAGCTCAAATATTAAAATTAGAATCTAAAGTTAATAATTTATCTAAATCTAATTAAGATTATGGAAAAATGTTATTAACTAGAAGTTAAAAAAGAGCATAAAAGAGAAGTTCACCATCAAAATCTGTTTAAAATATACAAAATAGTCTTATTAGAATTTAAAAAACTATTTTATAAAAACAATCTTCATAAGTTAAAAGAATATAAAACTAAGTTTAAAAGAAAATTAATTCATATGATCAAAAATTAATTAAATAACTAAATAGAAGATAAAAACATCTATGTTCAGTGATTTAATAAACTTTCAATCAAGGAAGTAATCATAGAGAAGAATATACAGGTAATAGTCTTGAAAATTCTATTCAGAAATTATTTAAGACTAATCTCATCAGCCAGTATACATATATTGGGATAAAAGAGTGTAAAAAAGATAGTTGTATAATTTGGTAAAAAGAGGCATTAAATAATATCATTGAAAATATCATTTGGAAAAAAAATAGTTCAACTATTCTTGTAAAAGCTCCAGGTTTATATAAAGTAGAAATAGCTCTTTTCGGCGATATTGACAGTGAAACAATCATTCTCATAAATGGTGATCCTTGTGCAGATATTCCTAGACCACCAAACTCTCTATCAACTGGAACAAAGGTCCGTGGAACACATTTTAGCGAATTATTGCTACTACCAGCGATGGCTAAACTAGGAGTAAGGGTAGGACAAAATTTCTACGGATAAGCTTTCTTATCTTTGATTCAAGTTTGAATGATTTCTTTATTTTTATTCTTATAAAAATATTTGGCGGGTATGGAAGACAAGTTAGTTAACCAATATATGAATGAAAAAGCTGGAATGAGCGCTATTGATAAAGATAAGATAGCAGAAATTGTTGAAAAACTAACTGCAGGATCTCCGAAGACTATTCACTAAAAATAAATGCAAGAAAAAAGAACTTTATAGGTAGCAGAAATGTTGAGAAAATTATTGAATTTTACGCATTAGCAAAGATAAAATATTAAGAAGGATTGGTGGAAAGATATGAATTAATTAAGAAAAAGTAGAGTATTAAATAGATATTGGGCTCATTTCGATTTTGACATGTTTTATATAGCTTGTGAACTTCTTGATAAGTAAATTTAGAAAAATTTAGACCTGAATTAAAGGATAAACCTTGTGCTGTAGGTAATAAACATTCAGTTTTATCTACAGCAAACTACTAAGCAAGAAAATATGGTCTAAGAGCTGCAATGCCTACTTTCATAGCTTTAGAGCTATGCCCACATGTAGTATTGTTTTAATCTAACTTCAAAAAGTATAGACATTATTCAGGAATATTCAGATAAATTCTTTCAGCATATGATCCTCAAATTGAATCACATGGACTTGATGAAGCTTATGTAGACTTATCTAATCACTTAAACGGAAAAAGTTACGAATAAATGTAAGATTTTATAAATGAAATAAGAAATAAAATATTTGAAGCTACAGGATTGACAGTTAGTTGTGGAGTTGGAGCTAACAAAATGTTAGCTAAAATAGCATCTTAATAAAAAAAACCAAATAATCAGTTTATTTTGGAAAATGATGGAAAAGTTATCTAAAATTTTATGACTAGTAAAAAAATCAGAAAAATACCTGGAATTGGACCTGTAAATGAATATTATTTAAAAGGTCTTGGAATATAAACAGGAAATGATATTCTTTAAAATGTTGATGTCTTAACTATCTGTTTTTCTAAAGGTTCTGTTGAATTTTTTGTTTCAGCTGCCCTCGGAATTGGTTCCATTTAGCATGAATTTAAAGAAAGAAAGTCAGTTGGTAAATCTTAAACTTTTAAAACAACTGATGATATAATATTTTTGGAAGAGAGATTAAGAGATCTTTGCGAACAAGTATCAATGGAACTTCAATAACTAGGTTTTTTAACTATCAATGTAGTACTTGGCTTTCAGACAAACAACTTTGAGAAAAGAGATAAAACTTTCAATTTGCTTAAGTATACTGACAAGCAATAAGATCTTTTCAATGCATTGATAAAATTTCTAAAATCGAATAAATTCAAACTAAGACTTCTTGGAGTTAAATGCACATCTTTAATGACAGCTTAAGAATATAAAAAGCAGCAATTAATCAACTATTTAAATAATCCAAAGAAAGTTTAATAAGCTATTGAAATATAGAAGAATTCAATGGATCATATAAAAAGTTTAATGAGAGATGAAGTATCTTAAAAAGGGAAGTATTTATGCCCAATTTGCAGTGAAATGGTTGATTGCAAAGGCAATATAGCCTCATTCAACAGACATGTAGACAAATGTTTGAATCCAGGGAAAGCAGAAGTCAAGGATACTAAAAGTATCGCATAAAAATAGAAATAAGTTCCATAGGTGAGTCATAAAGCTAGTAAGAAAACAAAATCATCAAAAAGTGATAAAACAGGATCCTTAAAATAATTTTTGATAAAAAAATGAATGATTAGTAAATTAATTTCTTTCGATTATACTATATAATTAATGTAGCAACCAATAAAGAAAATAAACAAAAAGTTTAGTTTCGCAACTACTCAATTCCAATCTCACCCTCATCCAAATTTATTATCCTCTCCCTCAAACATCACCTTCACTCATTAGCCAAGATTAATGTAAGAAAGATTCAAAACACCTCAAAATAAAAGAGTTAACAATACATCTCAAATAAATATAACAAATAATAAATATCTTCAAGAGACATCATCTACCTTTAAATCATTCAAAAGTACAGAATCAGGAAAGAAGAAATATTTTCTAACTGTTGTTTCTAGATTGCCCATTGCTAAAAAATTGAAGAAATAATAGTTTAAAGTTGGCTAGCAATATAAAAGAATATCATGATTAAATACTTTATTTATTGATTTATTGGGGTATATATTCGGAATTAATCAAGATTTTTTCACAGGTTTTCCAGATTTTGATTTTCCTTTCCCAGATTTTTTCTTCTTCTTTGGTTTGCGTTTCTTCATTATTTCAGCATGAAATTCTTTTATATTCTGAGATATCGTTTAAGGAAGTTCGAAAAGAAAAATGTTTTTATTTTATTTCACTTAATTCAGAAGTTTCCTAGACACTCCATCTGGAATCCAGTTATTTTTAAAATTATGTTTAGCTATTGACTGATTATTTCTAAGAATAAGCATCATTTATCTCTCTATCTTTTATTCAATTGTTTATCCAATATCTTCCTTATAACTTAATATATTGATTTGAGTATCAGCTAAATTTAATTTTTAAAGTCTATCTCCACAACTATTCACAGCTCTCAAAATCTAAAAAGCTCCCTAATTTTTCAAAGGATTTCCCATCAACTTTAAAGTACGAAGTCTACAATCAATATTAGCTAAAATTTATTGAATATATTTTGTCCCCTCTGAAGTAATACCACAAAAACAAAAAGACAACTTTTATATCTTTGAATTTCTTGTCAGGCCTTAAGTTAGAAAAGCCAAGCCTTAATTTTTAATTTAGTTGTTATCAAGTTTGAGTTTTACAATATTATTTTTTTAATTTCTCAGAGTTTTTCCTAAGAACTAACATCCTAGTGGACTAATTTTGTTATCCATTAAATCAAGATACTCAACAGTACCAGTTTTGTTGATATAATTACAAATACTTCTAAGTCCTTCATCCTGAAGATCAACCTTCCAGAGTCGAATTATTTTTAAATGTTGATAATTTAGATCAGATAAAGCTTCCATAAATGATCGCATTTGTATAGGTCCTAGCTCTTACCAAAAACGAAGCTAAATAATAACGAATGTACTGATTATAGTTTTCCTTCCTAAAGAGCCTGATCGATTCTTTCTTTGAGACTCTTATGGATCATAAGTCCATTATACTCACACTTTCGCTTGTAGGTGATTGGGAGACGAATTGTTGATTAGTCTTATTATGCCTTAGGCATCTTCTTTTTTTCTGTCATGGAATATATAATAAACTACTTTTCTTCCTTTTATTCAATATATCAATCAATTCACAAGCAAATCATAAATATGAATTAAATTTTACAAATATATTCAAATTAGAAAATTAAAATCTCAAAAATATTTAAATTTCATTTAGAATAAAGATAAAAATTTGTTCTGGAAAGATAATATTTTATTAATAATGCTATTTTGCCTATGAAACATTTATATTTCTACACCCTTCTTTTAATATCTGGTTTTTCAAAAAAAGAAGGTAAAATTTTTATAGAAGTCTTAGATTAAGCTTAATCTTTAAGATATTGTTTAAAATATATTCTTGTTTTAAGATTTTAATTTCTGTATAAATTATTTTATTTTTGAATTTTTATTGGCTGAAATGAAGAGTGCGGTTCTTTTTAATTTAGATAAAAGCATACTTTAATTTGTGGTCTTTTTATTTAGTTTCATTAATTGACCGAAGTGGGGCTTTTTTATGTTTCAGAAGTAATAATTTCCCAAAATTAATATTGCAATGGATGAAAAAAGTAAACTTAACTCGAAAGTATGTTCTGAAGAAGATCAAGAACCATATCAAGTTTCATAACATAGTGCTCCATCATCACGTGAACTAAGCACAGTCTCTCTTAAAAGAGATGCTCTGAAATAAAAAAAAAGGAGGAAGATGATGTAAGGAAAACTACTTCAAAACGAAGACCCTGATACTGATCAGATATCTATAATAAAAAATGAAGAAGTTGGTTCATTTTTATCACACTAGAGCTCAAATAAGTCGCAGCCAAATAATCAGTCAATTACTGAAAGCTCAATAGTTCCATTGGAGAAACTAATAGACAAACCTCCTTATATAGTATTAAATAACTCAACTATTATTGGTTGCTATGGACATTCTTCAGCCCATTTTAAAAGACCAATTTTGGAAGGTTCTTATTTTATGGAGTTTACGGTAAAAGAAAATAGCTAAAAATAAAAGGCTATTAGTAAATCGTCAGCTGTGAGAGTAGGAGTTTGTATCAAAGGTTTTGATACTGGTTATCCTCTAGGTTATGGAGAAAGCATTTCATACAAAAGTTCTGATGGTAAAATTATCCGTTAGAAAGAAGTCATTGACAAAGTTTAGCCATATGGAGTTGGAGATGTGATTGGAGTAGTCTTGAAGGCATAATCTCCTCATAAATATCCAGATAAGTCAAAAATAAATGAGGGTAGTGTATTGCAGTTTTATAAGAATGGAGATTTGGTCTATGAATATGCTTAGCTAAAACAAGTTTTCTACTGTTTTGGAGTTAGTCTTTACAACTATAGTCAAATTGAGATTCACTAAAAATCTAAATGTATTCATAGTTATAATAATGCAGAACATTACTATGTTTCCTTGACAACTGAAGTTCCTTATAAGGATTTGATTGATAAAAAAGAGTTTCCTTTGTTGAAATGATATCAATAAGCTTTCTGAATAATATTCAAATAAATAAATTAAATGATTTCAAATAAAGTTAGCTTAATTTGTTAGATAAAAATATTGAAGGTTTGAATCATACTGGTTTGGGACATAATGGAACATATTCATTTCGGTTCAAAAAATCAATTCGTTACTTGCATCTTTTTGGGTTATTAGTCAGAAAAAATACTAAACAATCGGTCCAGCCTGAACGGAAAGGAGCGAACTGAAAACAAACTGGTCCTTCTGAAAGATATCCTTTTCCACATTTTTTATAACAAAGACCTCCCTGCTTTTAAGTTCCTGAAGGACAAAACATTGCAGATCCACTCATTACTATAATTTTTCTTGAACAAGAATAAGCTCCATTAGAAGAACCCAAACCTAAACTCCTACAATTCAGAGTCTTAGGACTGCATATACAACAACCAGAAGCAGTGTAGCCAGCAGCACATTTGGATATACTATTAAAACATACTTTTAGCAAGTACCAATTCCATATACAGCTTCACATCTCTGAAATTGTCCAGTCCAAGCAGGTTCAGGGAAGATCCAACAAAGCCTGATCCTCTTCCATATGTTTTACGAACACATGAAGATCCCTCACTTACCCATCCTGTACCTGTAGGGCAACTATTTTGAACACAGTTCGATCCAGATCTGCTGTATCCTGAAGGACATTTATCATAACAAAGATTTCCAATCTTTACTTTTGATCCACATAGAGAAGGAATCTTACCAACTCGATTTATCAATCTTTTTCTACAAATTCCATCTTTAACAGAATCGAATGGATTTGGAGGAAGATTTAGGTTTAGGTATATTTGGCAATTAAATTATCACAAAAGTTTTTTTTTTGATTGAGGGGTCTACTATTGGTTCTGTTAATTTGGTTTTTATATTTATTGTTCCTTTTATTTTGACTTAATTTTATCTATCTCCATATATTTTTTAAATTTCTGACAGCTAGGATAACTTTAAGATTTAATAATTGGATAAATCTCCTACTGGATTAAAAAGAGAAGCTATTATTTTTGAAGATTTCACCATTAAAAAGAGGAAAAGAGATTTATTCTGATTTATAAAGTTAAACAGTTCTTTTTAAAAATAACAAAATTAGTTTTAAAGCTTCACTATATGTAGTATTTATCTTTTATTCATTTCTTTTTGATAATTTTAATTATTCTTCACCAAAGGAATGAGTTTTTCATACTTTTATCTGAAATCTTAATATTATGCACTACCTGACTTCATTTATTCAATGCTATCTGTTGTAGCAATATCAAAAGCCAACATTCCGATCTATTAAGATGAAGTGAGTTTACTGAATTACAAAAAGTAGAATTTAGGCAGAACCCAACTCCACACTACATCCAGGTTTTCGGTGCTTTTCTCCAACAAGTTAAATCTAATTCATAATATCCTCTTGGACATTTTTTAATAACATTAACTTATTAACAATTCCCAAATTACAGCTAGAGGCGAATTAGATTTTTATTTTCTTAAGATGTTTTATCTCCAACAGAAAGGATCATTAATACTAAAGGTAGCTGAATCTGTAGTACCAGTTGGATTCGTTTGAGCAAATGCTGTTTAAATGATGAGTAAACAAAGAATGAATTGCATTCCAACGCATCTGAAGTAATAATTTTAAAATGAAATAATTATATTACTGAATATTACTATTGAAAGAAAATATTAAGCTTTATTGACAGATTAAAAAACAAATCATATTTTTAATTATCAATATTTTGTTTTAACTATGATTTTATTCAATAAATTATGGGGTTGGGGTTGGGGTTGGGGTTGGGGTTGGGGTTGGGGTTGGGGTTGGGGTTGGGGTTGGGGTGGGGTTGGGGTTGGGGTTGGGGTTGGGTTGGGGTTGGGGTTGGGTTGGGGTGGGGTTGGGTTGGGGTTGGGGTTGGGGTTGGG
>CAXIUT010000029.1:0-17793 GCA_964035545.1 Bugula neritina
CCCAACCCCAACCCCAACCCCAACCCCAACCCCAACCCCAACCCCAACCCCAACCCCAACCCCAACCCCAACCCCAACCCCTCAAAGAATTAAAATATATCTCAATATTTACTTCATATAATTGATATTTAATAGATATATGTCAAAGTTATTATTCATACTAGGACTACTGATCTTCACTTCTTGCAAATAAGTAGTAGTTGACGCCAACAAAGAACCTTATCAAGCTCTAAACGACGTATTTACCAATGGAATTGAAACATCTGATAACTGTGATGACAAAATCAAACATATCGCTATCTAAGCAGATCCAATTCTCAAAAGAAATGTCTTTCTCTATTCTCTCCATGTAGATAACACCAAAAACTATGCAGATGGCGATCGTTGCACTGGCGATTACAGTCGACAAAGATGCTAAACTTCTGTTGTTCCCAGTTCTCCAGCTTGGATGCATGGAGATAAAGGAAAAACCTTTACCTATGCCTGGAAATTATACCTTGATTCTAATTTTCAAAGTAATACTCATTTTTGCCATCTCCATCAAATAAAACTAGATGGAAAAGATGTAGGCACCCCTAATTTGACTTTAACTGCCAGAAAAGATATGCAGCTATAAAACTAAGGAAGAATTTTAGATAAAGTGCCTATGATTTCATTCAGAGGTGAATGGATTCAAATTCGTTAAAAGATAACATATGATGTTAAAGGCTGTCTTGATTTTACTGCACATAGAATCAGAGATGGGTATAGATTATTAAGTTACAAAGGATGTGACATTGAACTTGATAACAGAGGACAAATGATTAGACCTAAATTTGGATTTTATAGAAGTTTGCAAGATAAACAAACATTGAAGTCATAATCAGTTCGAATAGTTGATCTCTGTATTGGATAAAATGATGCCTGCAACTATAGTGCTTTTGGATAAAAGATTAATTAGACTCAGTAATCATTTTTGCAGCAAGAAATTGAATGATTAAATCATTGATAATCTATCACATAAAATATACTTATATCAATAATAAGATATAGAATGAAAAAATTATTTATTCTGATGCTCGGGAAGACCAAAATTTGGTTTTTATCGAAATATCACAAGAATAAAAAAATAGAATGATTAATATATTTTATCATATGAATATTAAAAGAATAAAAATCATATATCTGTGGTTACTTATTTGACTAAATTAGATTGTATTCCTTTTTTTCTTGTAGGTATATCAAATCGAAATGCTTCAGGCTGAATATCTACTATCGTAGACATATTAGTCAAAAGATATTGCGTGTATTCATAACTAAGATTGAGAGGCCTTGCTACTTTTCTTTGCCTGTATTTATTTGCTAATTTTGGCATATTTGAAGCAATATAATTTTACTGCTTTCTAGAATTGAAAATAGAAGGCGTAATTGATGGCAACTGCAAAGCTGGTTTCGATTTCGGTAAAGCATAATGCGGTATTATTTTTTATTTATACTGTTTAACCATCAACTATTTATCAATCGCACTAAGATCCTCAGTCTAACTCTACCCATCAGATTCCTAACTCAACTAGTTATATTTTTTCAATTTGATTTTACTACTTTACTGAACAATTTATTTTCTTAAAGAAGAAAAATCAATACTAGAATTACAAATTAACTATCGTTTAGCTATAGTTCTAAAATTGATAGTAGATTTTTGATTAGCAGCCTTACTAAAAAAATTATAATTTCTATTCATAATCTGCAAATATTTAAAATAAGATGATAATCCACTAGCTAACTCCCTCCCGAATTACTTCCATTAGGGCACGCTCATAGATTTCCTCTCCTCTTCGTTGTTTTTATCTCGGTATAAAGCATAGGAAGTTTATATCGTATATGCAGGTATCTTTAACTTCTTTATAAAATATCCTCTAGCTGTATTTACTTTGTATTATTATAATTTAAATTTTGACATTTAGTATTTGAAATATTTGCTTATTCTGTCCATTATTTTAGGAAATATTCTGCATTATATATAGTTTTCATTTTTCTAGTCTATCTATGGACCATAAACAAATGAATTTGTCTGACTCGAGTGACCATGCATATCCAAAAAACCTATGAAATTCTAACCATACTAAGTCTGATAAGTTTTGCCCAGCTACTTAAGAGCAGTAGTTTCAGGAAAAACGGTATCATCTACTTTATTAAACGATCGATTGAGATCATCTCCAAGATAATCTAGATAACTATATTTATACTTGTTCTGAAATTGCCAAAAACTACTCCATCTGGATTAAGCATAGGCACTATTTTGATAACATTTTTAGACAAAAACTATTCATAACTCTACTCGCCATGTAGTAACTCTTTTATTATTCCGTTGATAATATAAGAACTACAAGTTTAACTTGGATGAACTCTTCCTGAAATAAGTATAAGTTTTTTTTTATTTTGATTGTTTTTTCTTTATTTAGCTGCTCCTTTTGTTATCGTGAGTAGTGGAACAGCCAATCCTGTAATACTATGAGTAAGCACATCTATTTTGAAGTTGGGCGAGTGTTAGTAGTATTATAGATCTTTTAGAAGTTTACTATATGTATAGGGAGGTATAAGACTTAGATATGTCTATTGATGAGGTTTCAGTGATATTTAGAAGGTGATTTTGAATTTATTTTTACCAAAAGGTTGAACTTATACTTCTTAATCCAGTATTTTCCAATCTGTTTTAGGAAGATTATACTTACAAAATATTTTTTGTCCATGCTATATCATCCTAAATTTTCTTTTTACATTACAAATATTAATCCTAACTCGTTTTTGCTCGTGATATCTATTGGTAATTTGAAAATAGAACCAACTTTGATGTCCTTTTGTATTAGTATCAATTCTTAAGAATAAATTATACTAATTTTATGATATTTTGAAGACACTGTCTAGATTACCACTTTAAAAATCACCTATGAAATCTATAATATTCTATTTGTTTTATTTGTTTGTTTTAGGTTATATTTATTGTTTATTTTTTTATATTTGCGTTTTCAAAGATCTGTTATATTTACTTTATAAAAAAGTTGATTTTTTATTGGTTTTGAGATGTTGATAAAAAGTATAAGTATTTGCTATTTTAGGCTATCGATATACTAGTTCAGATTATGGATAAGGCTACATTTATTATTTTATAATTGCCTACTGCTGAACTATGTCATTTGGTATTTATAAATTTTATGTTGTTTCTGTTCTAAATACTAACAGAAGTACCTCTTATCTTTTATTATTATTGTTTCAATTGTTTACTAGAGATGAATGATTGATGAGTTTTTATTCAGTTTAGGAGGCTTTTTAAAGATAACAGAATCAGGATATTTATGTTCTTTTTAACTGTCTGATAATTCTTATTCATTTTATATCAAAGGATATCTATTTTTAAGATGCTCTTTTGATTTCATAAGATTGTCACTCTTTCTATCGAGTACTTTCAGTTCTAAATATATCATTATTTGTACTGAAACTGACTTTCTAACTGGAGTTATAGCGATGTTTCTTTTTTTTAGATGAAATACTAACATAAGGATTACAACTTGTTTGAAGATGATTTTCTTCTTCAATTACTTATTAGGAAATAGAAGGACGTTAAAAACCTTATTCAATTTACTAATCTTCAAGATAGCCATATTTTTTTTGTATACATCTCCTATAATATTTATTTCGATAAAATTATCAAAGAGGGCTCAAATAATTAATCACCTTATCACATATATTAATAATTACTTTGTTTTCTTAATAATAAAAAATATAACTTAGAAATGTAAGAGCAACTCTTTGACCCCAAACAAATAAACCTACCTTTTACTGTAGCAATCATAAAACCAGATACAGTCCTCTAATCTGATAAATTACAAGAAGTTATTACATTTATTGAAAATTCTAATGAACTTGTCATCAAAAATATGTTCCAAAGATAGTTACTTAAAGAATAAGTTGTTAACGTATTTTATAAACACTAAAATAAACCTTACTTTTAAGATATCATTCGCTATATGATGAGTGGATAGAGTTGCGTGATGATATTGGTCAATGCAGAAGGAAGCGAAGGAGATCCGATAGCTAAATGGAAAAAAATGATAGGAATAATGAATCCTTAAGAAGCGAAAAAAGCCAGTCCTGAAAGTTTAAGAGGTAAATATGGTAAATCAGTAATAAAAAATGAATTTCATGGAAGTGATAATCTTATCGATGCTAACAAATAAAGAAAAATATTCCATTTTAAAGTACCACAAGAACCACCCAAATTCTAATATGACCCTTATAAAGTAACACTTAAATCAATTCAACAGTTCTTAAGACCACCTAATCTTTAACATTCATGTATCAACTAAAGAATGGATCTGATGGCCACCTATGGTCCCATTGTTGATTGGCATTCCATTGAACAATGTTTCTGTGTTTAGTGCAAACCTTTCGCTAGAGATATTGCCAAAAGAAGAAAGATGTCAAATAAATTACCTCCTAAAGTTCTTAAATAAGTCTAAATATCAGAAATATACAACTAACTTTGCCAAAAATGTCAATTTCATTGTAGTAATTTTACTCATCTACCAGGAGGAAGATAAATGCAGCATTTACTTACAGATAATTAACTCAATTAGCTCGGTAAACAAATAAACAAAGGATAATTGATTGATCTCCTTACTATTGAAAAAGGATCTACTGCTAAAATTATGGTATAAAAGATATCGCCAAGAGAACCAAACTAAACCCAATATAATATTGATTTCTTCAATATTCTTATCAAACAAATAGAACCAGATTACTACGAAAGATATACCTTTATCTAACTACAAAATCTCATACTTTAAGATAGAAGAATCAGAATGACATATTGGGTTGCTAAAATGACAGGAAAATCAGTTGATAGATTTCCACCTGTAACTTCTCTTGATAATACTCTCACTCAAGAACAACTTAGTGATCCTAAAGGACCATATTTTACTCTAAATCGAAAACTACCTTTGACTCTGCTTATCAAACCAGAACAAATTAAAAATATTCCTCTTTTATATGCTCCTAGCATCATAGACAAGAAGAAATTAGCCCAAATGGAAGAAAATCTCGTGATTGAGAAACTATTACATAGAAATTTAACCAAAGTTACTCAGGTGGGATTGAAAAGCGAAGGAATTAGAGAAGCAGTTTCTCTTTTACGACCCTATAACGAAGGAAGACATGGAGATTGGGACAACTATGCTAATTTAAAAGGAAATAGTACTAAGGGAGATGTTGGAGGCAAGTATATGAACGGATATATGACAAAACAATCAAAATGATCAATAGATAAATAAAATTATTCTATATACTTTAAATAATTTACTTAAAACTTTTAAAATAAATAGTTTAATATTGATGTAATGCAAATCAATTGTATCTTTATTCGAAAAGAATCTTCATTAGATCGGCATTGGTCCAATAATCTTGATCGATAGTTGAAGAAAGAGGGTTTTAGAAAGGAAATTGGTCTGATCTTATTTACTTGACTAAAGTCTGAGCCATTTAGAGATCTGAAAAGAAGTTTTTAAATTGAGGATTAATTCTGATAGTGATTTAGAAAGTAGGAATAAATCTTAAATTCGGGAAATAAAAAACAAAAAGAAACCAATATTGAGTACCATCATAGTACCTGTAATCTGCCTAGATACTAGATAACTGTGAACTTTTAATTTCAACTTGCAAAAGATTCCAACTAGGTACACCATAATTTTATAGATATTTATCAGATAACATATTCATAGAAACACCTTGAAAGATCTTCTGATTGCCAAGAACTGTTTTTTATAAAGTTAAAATTGAAGTTGAATATCTAGGCAAGATACAAGTGGTCACTGTTCTACCATCTTCAAGCCATTACGTACTAATTTAGTAACTATTGGCACATGCTTAGCAAGTATTAGCTGCATGGCAGAGGATACAATGAAAGGTACATAGTTGACATTTGTAGTTAGTATCTCTATATTGCCCTGGAGCACATCTAGCTAGACAACGACCATTTCTGTAGATTCCATCTGTGCAAGTGAGACACTACTGAGCTCCTGGACCTGAACAAGTTGTACAAGTTGAATGACATTTCATACAATTTTATCTAGGACCATAATAACCATCAATACAAACACAAGTCACCAAGGCTGCTATATATCGACTGTTAGGATTGCATAGCTGGCATTATCCATTAATGATAAAATAAGCATAGTTACAGACACAATTTTTTCCATTCCAGAAAGAATTAACACCACAACTATTATCACCGAAGTTATTGTTATTATTTTCATAGTCATATAAACATTATCCATTGATTAGGGTGAGTCCGCTATTGCAGACACATTTCTGAATATCAGAATTCCATTGACTATTCGCAGGACAATTACTTATACACCAACCATTAACAAAAGTAAGTCCTTGGTTACAGACACAAGTATTCAGAACGAAGTTCCATTAGCTATTAGCGGGACATCGAACACATCCTATTTGAGTGGTAAAATAATCTAATCCGCAAACGCAAATTCCATTTGAAAACATTCTGTCAGCAGTATTGCATTGAGTACATAAACTAGTTATGTTATCTATGATTTGACCTGATGGACAGATACAGTTGTTGTTGACTAAAATTTTACCTCCAGTACAAGTATTTCTCACACTATTGCCTTGATTAGAAATTTATGCGACACACTGACGAGTTTGTGCGTCTAAGATAAGAGGAGAAATGCAAAAACAATTTCCACTTGGGTTACGATTGCTATGAGTAGGACATGACACACAGTCATTTCCAATAAGACCAAAAGGACGAGGGCATACACATACTCCAATACTGAAAACGAAGTTAGGCGGGCACTAGTTTTAAGAAACACATTGATTGGTAACTTATGATAGAGAATAGTTCGGTATGCATCCACACTTTCCTTAAACTTTTATCGCATTGATTCCACAAGTAACATAACAGATTCCATTGACCATCAGATAGCCAATATTGCAGACACATTCGTTTCCATTGTGATTTTGGTTGAGACCACATCTGTTTTAACTTGCACACTGTCCGTTATTAAGAGTGCCACTAACACAAGTTAAACATTAATTAACATTAGTTCCTAAACAAGTAGCACAAGTTGAATGACATCTAGAACAGTTGTTCCAGTTTCCAAAGAATCCATCATTACAAAAGCAAGTTTTCTGAGAAAAGTCATATTGACTGTTAGGATCACACTGTTGACATTTATTATTGATAGAAAAATATCCTGCCTTACATGAGCATGTAGAAACATTCCATACTTCATTATTTCCACATGTATTAGTGCACTGGCCATTGGACAAGGTAGGTCCTTGAATACAATCACAGCGATTGGAACTCCAAGTCGAATAAGGTTGGCATGGCTGACAGATACCATTGATAATGTGATAGTTAGGATTATTACATTAACAGGTCTGACTAAATTAATTCCAATTGCTGTCAGAAGGACAACTTAAGACGCACTGACCATTTGATTAGATATATTCTGATATACATTGGCATTTTTGAAGTTGAGAGTTCCATTGACTGTTAGTTTGACAACTAGAAACACATTTATCGTTTTAGACAGCAAAACCTTGGTTACAGACACATTGTCCAGTAGTTTAGTTATACTAGCTATTAGCTGGACACTTAACGCATCTATTTTGAGTTTCAATATAGCCTTAAGCACATACACAAACTCCATTAGCAATCATTCTATCCAAAGCTCTGCATAGTGTACATTAGTTAGTAAAAGTATCAATAACATACTCTCCTTGACAAACACATGAATTTCCATTCCATATTTTTCCACTTTTGCAAGTCGGATTGGAAACACATTGCTGTGTTTGAGAACTTAGATTAAAACCAGTATAACACTAACATTTACCATTTGAACTTCTAATGCTATTAGTTGGACAATTAACACATTTATTTCCTATTAAACCAAATGGATAAGAACAAGTACATTTGTTATTAAGCCATTTGAAGTTGGGTTAGCAAGGGTTTTAAGTAATACATCTACTTCCAGATATTATTTAATTTTATTCACAAAAAAGACAAGTTTTATCTATAATTGTACCCTTGTTTTGTTAACAAATGTCTTTTGAAGTGCATTTTGATGGGCATTTTGAACCAAAACAAGTTATTCCATTTGGAACTTTTGAAATAAAGCCATTTCCACTCAAGACAGTCTTTCCACTCTAAAGAGTTTGAATGCCTATCAACTAGTATGGGTAATCAGATCCTACTGAAGGGTCAAAATAATGATATTAAAATTAAGAAGTAGTTTCAAAAGCAACATAAGTGATGAACAGGATCTCAATTGGAGGAGAACTGTCGAGACTGATGATGGACTTGATAACACCAGAGTTCGTTATAACAACTGAGCTAAGAGAAGCAGTGAAAGAGTCAGCTGAAGTTTTGATTCCGCAGATAGCAGTGATGACTCTATGTTCGTTGTTTGACTGTTTGAAGTTGGGAATGCTGAAATCGTGAGTGATTCCTCCCACAGCTGAATTGAATTAAATAAAGTTTGCCGCAATGATGTATGTACCCAGATAGAACTCATCTCTGTTGCTCATCATATATGAAATTACGATCATATTCCAGCTGTTGTCATTATCAATTAGAAGCTCTATTACTCCAGAGTTTCCTGATTTGCTCTTTCCTCTTATCGAGAAATCCATTCCATTGCTTGTAGCTAAGGCAGTAAAGCTTGAGGTTGCTAAATAAAAATCAACTTACAGGCAGCAATGTTAACTCTTGAACCTTTTCCAGAAGTTGCAAAGATATTAAAGCTATGAACTCTGTTCTCAGGGGTATTGACACGGTTATTTTGAAAAAGGATGGTCCCTTAATCTAGAAAATCTTGACTAAGAGCTGTTTTGCTTATGCAAGATTGTGTATTAAAGGATTCTAAGAGAAGGGTTAGAAGAAACAAAGTCGATAAGATTTTATTGTTTCTCATGATTTAATATTGTAGTTTATAATGATAACTCACTGGATTTACACCCAATAATGTTGGATCGGTAAATAAATCATCAGGATTGGAAAATAATATCAAAATTAAAGAAAGAAAAATTAGGTAAATAATCTATGATGATTTTTGATTTTGTAGAATTATCAAGTGAAAAAGTAGTATCGAAAATATTATCTTTAGAATCGATTTTATCTATGATTTGATTAAGATAAATCTACCATTTTTAAGTATGCATAATAGCAAATTTATCTTATTTCTCGTTTAAGGTTAATTCTTATTAATGATTACTATAAAAGTGTGTGATTGTTTTAATCAGAAAGCTCTCTCGGTGAGCACAACTCAGCAATAAAGGATCTCAAGAGAAAATTACAATGAGAGAGTTAATGATAGTTTCACAGTCTTTGCTAAAGTAAAAATAAGAACCTTAGATTACTTTATTAAGAATATAAAATGTTAAAGAGTTGATATAGTTATGCTTTTTATTTTCATAAATGCTATGCGAATCAAGACGATCATCATAATTAATTTCTACACTATCCATTAACTAGAACAAATCCTTTTTTACAAGCACAATAAGCTCCTTTCCAGACTTAATTTGGACCACATCTACTTTAATTATTTTCATCAACATGGATACATTCTTGATTTACCAAGGAAAGTCCTCCTTAACATTTACATTATTAATCTGAAAAGCTCCACTAACTATAGCGAGGACAATTTCCTTTGCAAAATCCATCAACAAAAGAAAATCCTTAAATACAATCACATTTTTAAAGTTCAGAATTCCATTAACTATTTTAAATACAAAAAACACATCCTTTTGTTTCTGTAAGAACAGCATCTTTTGCACAGATACAAGTGCCATTTTACGATACTCTTCTATCTGGAGCAATGCACCAAGTACAGTTATTGGTTATAATATCAATAATTTGACCTATTGGACAGACACACTTCTCTCCTCTGTAGATTCTACCTCCCGTACAGGTTAGAGGCTAGCACTATTGATTCTAGATGTTTAAAGTATAGCCAGTAAAGCACTAACAAAACCCAGTTGAGTTTCGAATACTCCTAGATGGACAGCTAATGCAGTTGTCTTTGACTAGGCCAAAAGGAACTGGACAAGTACATTTTCCATTGATACTTTTAAAGTTCTACTAGCATTATTTTTAAAGTTAGCAATTTACTTAGTTCCTAATTAAAGACTTATCCTGGGAAACACTGACACTAGTCGTCGATAACAACTCTGTCATTTTAACACTTAAGGTAACAGCTCTCATTGAACATCAGGTATTCACTGTTGCAAGCACAAGATGTCCCATTCCAAGAGGCGTTATCTTGGCAACTTTGTACACACTCTCCATCGACTTCAGTCAAATCTTCATCGCAGACACAGTAAGTTCCATTCCAGGTTGAATTAGAATGACAAGCTTGGCAAGAATCATTTATCAAGTGAAGAGTGGGATTACTACAGTCACATCTTTAAAGGTCTTCGTCCCAATTGCTACCAGTAGGACACTTATTCACACACTAGTCATTGAAGAGTACTAATTCTCCAGTGCAGATGCAACGACCAATGACTGAGTTCCATAGACTCTGATTCGGACACTTGATACATCCTTTTCTAGTTGTAATATAATCAAAAGCACAAACGCAAATTCCATAAGAAAGCATCCTATCACTAGTATCGCATAAAGTACATTAGTCAGTAATAACATCGATAACCTAACCAGTTGGACAAACGCAAGCACTTCCATTCCATTATCTTCCGCCTGTACATTATTCATAAGAAGGAAATGGAATAGGCGCACACTCGAGAATTCGAGGGATAAGGAGAAAGCCACTAAAGCATTAACAGATTCCATCAGGACTTCTAGTACCATTGGCGGGACATTTGACACACTTATTTTCAATAAGACCAAAAGGATGTAAGCAAACACACTTTCCATTTTTATTGATAAAATTAGAAGAACATTGAGTTTAAGGAACGCATTAAAGAGTATAAATGTTGAGAGGATAGCCATTATAGCACCTACAGAAGCCAGTTTCATTACGAGAAGTATCACCTTCGCATTTAAGACATCTATTTCCAACCAAGCCGAAAGGATCAGGGCAATAGCACTAACCATTTTATATTACAAAATTTAATTAACACCTTATCTAAGATACGCATTGCTTTTAGGATATTCTCTGCCCATCATCACAAAATATACAGGTCTAGTCGATTATTACACCTTTATTATAAGTGCAAATATTCTTTGAGGGACATTTTGATGGACATCCTTAACCAAAGCAAGTCACTCCATTTGGAACTTTTGAAATAAAGCCATTTCCACTTAAGACAGTCTTTCCACTTTAAAGAGTTTGAATGCCTGTCAACTAGTATGGGTAATCCGAGCCAACTGAAGGGTCAAAATAGTGATATTATAACTGAGAAGTGGTACGAGAACTATCAGCAATATACTATATATCAAAAGCAACGTAAGTGATGAACAGGATCTCAACTGGAGGAGAACTGTCGAGACTGATGATGGACTTGATAACGCCAGAGTTTGTTATTACAACTGAGCTGAGAGAAGCGGTGAAAGAGTCAGCTGAAGTTTTGATTCCGCAGATAGCAGTGATGACTCTATGTTCGTTGTTTGATTGTTTGAAGTTGGGAATGTTGAAATCGTGAGTGATTCCTCCCACAGCTGAATTGAATTAAATAAAGTTTGCCGCAATGATGTATGTACCCAGATAGAACTCATCTCTAGAGCTGGCAAGGTAGGAGATGACAATAACACTCCAACTGTTGTCATTATCAATTAGAAGTTCTATCACTCCTGTGTTACTAGCTAAACCTTGATAGCCTCTAATAGAAAAATCCATTCCATTGCTTGTAGCTAAGGCAGAAAAGCTTGAGGTTGCTAAATATAGAAAAACTTACAGGCAGCAATATTCAGTCCATCTTTTCCAGAGGATGTCCATACATTGAAGCTGTGGACTCTATTCGCAGGAGTATTGATTCTATTATTCTTTGCACGAAAGGTTCCTGAGTCCATGAAGTCTCTGCTAACATGTCTGCGACTAATGCAAGGCTGTGCATTGAAGAATTCTGAGAGAAAAATCAAAAGGAGAAAAGTCGGTAAGATTTTATTGTGTCTCATGATCAATATAAATATATCATAATATCTGACTGGATTTAGAAATAAAAAGGTTCATAATTTTAAATATAAAAGGGGTTGGGGTTGGGGTTGGGGTTGGGGTTGGGGTTGGGGTTGGGGTTGGGGTTGGGGTTGGGGTTGGGGTTGGGGTTGGGGTTGGGGTTGGGATAGATTTATTAATAAAAAAGCATTTGTCATTCTTTGAGTTAGAATATGGAAGTATTAAGTTAGTTCATTGATTTTTATGAATCATAGGTCAATTGGATATGATAGAGCATGAGTTTTCAACAATAGTCCCTTGCTTTTTGCAGTTTTACTCAGAAATACATCTATTCCTAGGACAGCTAAGACTAGTACACCTGATTCCATTCAGAGATGAAGAGTAGTCTGCTCCAGTATAGATAAGTTTTTGATTTGATACTCCATCAAGTCCTTTCCATATATAAGGAGATCTACCTCCTGAATAAAAAGCAACATCAATCGGAGAAGCTAGTGGAATAATGACATAGCTTATATGTATCGACTAAAAGGGCTAGGAACCCTAGAGGTAGAGAGGCATTTCCATGGTTTGGACAGTTGGAAACTTTATTCTTGGATAAATAGTAACATTGAAGTTTTTAGCAGATGTTTTGACTCCACTTAGATAGTAGGTATAGTTAAAGTCGGTGTTATCTGGGAGGACAGGTATTGTCAAATTGTACCTCGATAGCCCGTTACCTGAATTAGAATGGAAGTCGAATAATGGTATTAAGCGACTTTCCATAAAAGTGTCATTTCTAGCACTAACTAAGTAAGATATCTTCATAAACTAGAAGTCACCATTGTCCATTTCAAGAACGACTTTGATCTTCTTGGCAACTTAGCTTTTAGACCCGCTGATTCTGAAATCCATCCCATCGGATCTGTCTCCCTAAAAGCTAAAAAAAGCTGAATAAGTTATCAAATACCTGCAATAACCTTTATATCAGGAGAGTCAATGCCAGTTCCTAATTAATAAATGTGTTCTCTGACTCCAGGTTAAGCCTTGTTGCTTATAGCAATAAAAAAACCTGTTTATAGTTGATCAGATGGCTCACCAAGCGAACATAGCTCAGTATTGAAAGATTTCAAGAGAAGAATCATCAAAAAAAGAGTTTGAAGTGTCTTTTTAGTTTTCATGTAGTAATAGATATGAATATAATATCATAAGTATTCAAAAAGATGATATATTATTAATAAGGTAATGAATGTAATGCAAATCAGGAAGAAGATCATCCGAAAAGTTAAAGAACTAACGCATCAGTAACTCCTTAGTCTTTTGAAGAAGAGGGTAAAGAATCAGAAGATGGTTGAATTCGTAAACCTGCTGTTCGAGGAAGATTTCTGGTATTTGCTATTGGGGCTGCTGAAGCTTGAACTGGGAATGAATCAGGTCCAAATGCTCCATTCAGAGATTGAGCCATGTCACTTGCTGAGAAAAAGTTTGCATGAATTGGATTGATTCTAATGTCGTATTGGAAAGAAGGCACGAATGTGGCTGATGGGAAGAGGAAAGTAATAATGAACCAATATTGGGTCGGAGAAATGTATTATTGAGTAACTGTGATGGCTGTAAACTGACTATTAACAGTTACTAAGAAGAGACTATCACAGATATTGCATCCATTGGCAAGAATAGCTGATGGCATTGTACTCATAGCTACTCCCTGGTAAATCTTTTTATTACCCAAAACACTACTTCTAAGAGTGATTATTGAGCCAGTACTAGGAGGTTGAATGCAAGTAGTTACAATTGATCCACTAACCACAACTGAGTTGGCTGAATATCCAACAGCACAGTTTTCACAACTATTAGCTGCAAAACATAGAATACAATTGGCAGTGCAAGGCTGACAGACATTGTTTGTATCTCTATACTAACCAGGTTGACAGTTAGTTAAACAATATCCGTTGCTTACGGTGCCACTAACACAGGTTAAACATTGATGAGCACCAGCACCTTAACAAGTAGCACAGGTCGAGTGACATTGAATACAGTTATCCCAGGTTCCAAAGTAGCCATCGTTACAGATACAAGTTTGTTGAGCTGAATTGTATTGACTATTCGAGTCACAAAGTCGACATTGTCCGCTGATTACAAAATATCCAGAATTACAAACACATGAGACTCCATTCCAAGTCGCATTAGCTCCACAGCTATCCACACATATTCCATTGACTTTAGTATAACCTCCATTGCAGACACATTAGTTACCATTCCAAGCTGAATTAGAAGGACAAGGTTGACAGATACCATTAATCAGGTAGTAATTGGCTGTATTACAGACACATCTTTGAAATTGTGAGTTCCAACTGCTACCAGACGGACAATTTACTACACATTGATTATTTGATAAGATATATCCTGACACACAGACACATTGATTTCCATTCCAAACTGAGTTAGAAGGACAAGGCTGACAGACACCACTAATCAAGTAGTAATTGGCAGTATTGCAAACACATCTTTGAAGTTGAGAGTTCCAGCTGCTACCAGATGGACAATTTACTACACATATTCCATTGACCTTAATATAACCGCTATTGCAAACACATTAGTTACCATTCCAAGCTGAATTAGAAGGGCAAGGTTGACAGACACCATTAATCAAGTAGTAATTGGCTGTATTGCAAGAACAGCCTTGAAGTTGAGAGTCCCAGCTGCTACCAGATGGGCAATTCACAACACATTGATTATTAGATAAAATAAATCCTGCTATGCAGACGCATTGATTTCCATTCCATTGACTATTGACTGGACACTGAATGCATCCATTTTGAGTTGTAATATAATTTGAAGCACAGACACAGACTCCATTTGAGATCATTCTGTTAGAAGCAGTACAAAAAGTGCATGAATCAGTGATAGTATCGACTATTTGGCCACTTGGACAGACACAAGAGTTGCCATTCCAGATTCTTCCTCCTGTACAAGCTGGATTTATAGTACACTGAATGAGTAGGGTATTCAAAGTGTAACCACTAATACATTGACAAACTCCATTTGAGTTTCTGAAACTATTGGCTGGACAAGCAACACAGTTATTTCCAACTAGACCATAAGGAGGTAAACAAACACACTGGCCATTGACCCAAGTATAGCTAGGTTGACAATTATTTAGCACACATTGATTTGTTGTTGTGGAACGTACATAACCTGAAATACACTAGCATTGGTTGTTTATAAGAACTGCATTGGATCCACAGATAGCGTAACAAACTGAGTTGATCCTTGTGTATCCACTATTACAGACACATTGATTTCCATTCCAATTTTAATTTTGACCGCATGGGTTAGATACACATTGTCCATTTGAGATTGTTTCTCCTGAGGCACAGATGAAACATGTATTTCCTATTCTTGTGCCCTGGTTTAGTGTGCATGCTGAGATTGAAAGACAACCAGTAGGACATCCAGAACCAACACAGGAGATGCCGTTTTGGTTAGATGGTGTGAAAGCATTACCAGCTAACACTGAATTTCCACTTTGAAGAGCATCTATTCCAATTAGTTGATAAGGAGCATTTGATCCTACACTTGGATTGAATCCTGAGTATTGGATGGGGGAAGATTTATCAAAGGCTACATAGGTGATGAAGAGAAACTCAATTGAAGGAGATGATGATAGATTGATGACTGTTCGAATAGTTCCTGAAGAAGAGAAAATAGCAACTGATTGAAGAGAAACTGTGAAGGAAGTAGCTGATGTCTTGATTCCACTGATTTAGATGATCACAGTGTGGTCATTGCCTGTTGTAAAGCTAGGAATGATGTGATTATAAGTCATAGCTCCATTAGTTTGAAGGGCATATGGGGGAATCAAATAAGAGCCAAGATAAAACTCACTTCTGCCACTTGCCAAATAGGAAACTCTAATAGTGCTCCAACTGTTGTCATGATCAATTAGAAGCATTATTAAGCCAGAATTAGAATTTTGACTTCCCCAGATGGAGAAGTCCATTCCACCATTAGAGGCTGAAGCGGAAAAACTTGAGGCGGCTAAATAAATTAAAGATTACATGCAGCAACTTGCAATCCTGTAGAAGGAATAGCAAAACTAACAGTGAAGGGGAAGCTATGAAGCCTATTCTGAGGAATATTATCGTTGTCGTTTTGAACAAAGTAGATCCCAGATTTTAGACGATCATTAGATCCACTGAGAGGGCATAGTTGGGCATTCAAAGAACCAGCTAGGAGAGATACAACGAGAAGAGTTAAGAGTATTTGATTGGATTTCATGATTTAATTATATTTACAGCTTATCATCACAGATTAATAATGATAGCTTACTGGATATCCAGATAAAATTGTTATGACTTTAAGCCTTAATTGATTGGATAAGAATAAAGAATGATTGAGGTGATATCCACTAGAGTTAATCATGGAATTTGATGGAATATGATGAAAGGTAAGGTAAAGTTGAGGACGTTATTCGGTGAAATTGGGAGTTTTTGAAGAATAAATAAAAATTAGAGAAATATCAAAGGGAAATAAGTTCATTTGATTGGAAATTAGCTTCTTAAACAAAAAGTGAAATGATCATTTTATACAATCTAATAGTATTTTTGGTAAAAAATAAAAGGTCTAAAAAATCTAAAATAGATAAATGTACGACTAGTGAATAAAAAACATAATTATGTTTAATTATTTTATCAAAATAGTCATCTTTTCCTTAATAATATTTATTTAGTGATCAAAAAGATAATTTCCTCATTAAAACTTACGGAAGAAAAAAGTAAATAAGAATGATTTTATTGATCAAAAAGATATTGAGTAACTTGATAAATCATAAAAGCAAAAATATAGAATAAAAAAAAACTTAAAACTTTATCCAATAGATCAAATATCTCGACCAATAAATTCAAGAACCAGAACTATAAGAACTACAACTATTAATAGCTTATATATTTAGATAAAAATTCAGAATTGAAAATGAACTCTAAGGAATATGTAGTTCGATTTCAAAAAAGAAACAGATGTAGGAAGTTCAGATAAAATAGAAATTAATCTAAATAAAATAATACTAATGATAGATTTAATGATTCTATTTTATTGTTAATTCGAATTCTCTTACTATATAAAAGAAAAATGCTTTTTGTTATTTTATTTCTTTAAATAAAATCTTTCAAATTTAACATCCTTTCAAGATTCCAGAAACAAAGTTAATTTTTATTATTAATTGAGTATTTATTGACTGATATTTAAATTTACAAAGTTTACCAGAACAAATATAAACATCAATTCAAAGACTAATCTTTTTTCATCACTAATATCTCTCCTTCTTCTGTCATAGTGACTGTCCATTATTCTTTGCCATTAATAACTAAATAAGTTCATAGTTACAGCTTATTCTTTGGAGTAAAGAGTTTCCAATAACACTTCGAGAATACCTCAAAGCCTAGCGAGAACGTTGGTATATTTATTTAGCTTTTGGTCTGTCAGACTCATGCTTGAGTTGCTTGATACTGCCTGAATGATCAAAAATCCAAAAGGAAGTAAGACTTTTGATATCCTCCATATCTACTAATATATAATCAAATATTTGTATTTCTAAATAAAACAAGGGGTTGGGGTTGGGGTTGGGGTTGGGGTTGGGGTTGGGGTTGGGGTTGGGGTTGGGGTTGGGGTTGGGGTTGGGGTTGGGGTTGGG
>CAXIUT010000030.1:0-33215 GCA_964035545.1 Bugula neritina
CCCAACCCCAACCCCAACCCCAACCCCAACCCCAACCCCAACCCCAACCCCAACCCCAACCCCAACCCCAACCCCAACCCCAACCCCAACCCCAACAAATTTTTAGATATTTATGCTTATTCCCTTTTCTTAAATTTCAATGATTCATCTATTTAAGAGAACGATAGTACGGAATTTAAAATAAATCAAAATGAACTTTCAATGCTTTTTACAGATTTAGATAATTCTTAAATAACAGCTGGAGCTGTCATTCCTCTTCCTTCTTTCTCAAAAGCTCTTCTAGTTGCTTATCTGACTATATAAGCAGCCAAAGGTGGTCCTAGTTAAAAATTCCATAATCCCGTTGCAGCAACTACTCCTGCTAAAATATCTCCAATTCCTCCGCAACGTTTGGCTCCACCTTAGTTACTGACAATAAAAGATCTTTTTCTTGAAATAATTAAATCACATTTTCCTTTTACGATTATTGTAAATGGTGGATATTATAAGTTTCCAGGCAGCTCTATCACTGGTTATTCTGGATTCCAATATTGCATCATTTCTTCTGTAGGAATTCGATAGAATTTTTTGAGAAAGTTTAGCTATCGAGTATTAGGTGTAAGGATGGTTCTAAATCGACTGAATTAATCAAAAAGAATCGGATGTTGACAAAGATAGTAAATCCCATCAGCATCAAAAATAGTCATACAATTATTAGGAATTCCTCTGACAAGTTCTGGAAAGAATCTGTTCATATATTGATCTCTACCTAACCCTGGTCCAATGACCCATGAATGAATGGCTTTTTCCCATGCTTTAAGTTTGATACTCCAATCTTTAAGGGCAGCTTCTCTTTAGTGCTATCCATAGCTGATTTCTTATTAAGAGATGAAAAGAGGATGAGTGATTATTTATGGTGAATATGATTTGATGGCTGCTGAGCTGAACTTAGAACAGAATATATGACTGAGATCAGCACCTACTCTAAGTCCTGAAATAGCTGAGTAATATGGAGCGCCTGTAAATTAGAATGATCCTCCGATGACTCCGATTCTACCATTTTATCCTTTGATCCTATTTTCGTGAAGCTTTGGGAATATTCTAACTAATTGTGAGAGTAGAGAAGGTTTAGACATATTTATGAAAACAATACAACTTAATTATTTTTTATCTTTAACTAGTTAATAACTAAATTTAACAACATGTCAGATTCCGAGTACAGAGCTCTATATATACAACTCCTTACCACCCACGAAATTCTTAAGGCCGAGTGCGAGGAGTCCAAAGAACGATAAATATCTCTTAAAAAACAGGTCGATATCATGTCTCAAATGCATATTCAGCAACCTGATCAGAGACTGAAGTGCCTTTAATAAGAAGTTTAAAGTTTGAGACAAGAAGTAGTTAGCTTGATAGGATAGCGGGAAGGGTTGGATCGTAGCAATCGTAACTATCTTGAAAAAATCGAAGATTTAAAATATCATAACGGCTAGCTTAAAAAAATGAGCTAGAAATCTAGCTAGTTACATTAAAAGGAAATAGGGTTAATGAAGAAGTAGAGTATAAGTTTGTCAAAGTATAAAGAATTGTAATAACAAAATGATTGTATTAATAAGGAAAAATAGGTTTTAAGGAGGCAGTTACAAGAAGTAGCAAAGGTAGCATAATAGATGTAACAATACTATATGGAGTAGATAGGTAAGAAAAATATTGTCATCAAGGAAAAGGATTAATATATCCAACAAATTAGAAAGAACTAGAATAGTAAAACATATCGAGTCGATCCTGGGGAATTTAATAGATATAACTAGCAACTGCAAGCTGTAGTTCGTGAATTGAAAAGTTCCCATTAGTTGTAAAAAAGATAATTACAGGGAAAAGTTGATTTTTTAATAGCTAAAATATAGCATGAGGAATCTTTAAAGTCTAAAACTTCATTGAGTTCTTTTAGTGCTAATTCTGATACGAATGGAAAGATGATTCAATCAGGTTCGAGTATGGATTCAGTAAGGATAACTTGCTAGCCTTTAACTCGGAGAAATATCAGTAACAATAAAACTCCCAATAAGTATGGACATAAAATAAAAAACTGATGATACTACTTTTTTACAACTAGTTCATATTCGATGATTATATAATTTATTGAGTTTATAGTTATACTATAATGTTGGAATAAAGAATTTAGGTGCCCAGAGTCAGATTTAGCTATCAATCTTTTCAAAAGTAAGGAGCTGATGTTGAAGGAAGTGTAAAGAGGTAACTATTGGGTCCTAGAAGGGAAGAAAGACCACTTTCAATTTCTTGGTATCATGGTGGTGTCTGTCATGATGTTGAGAATGTTAAAATAGATGATAATTTTGAGGTAAAAAGAAATAACAGTTTTGTATAAAAGAGTAGAATTTGTAGACATAATGAAATTAGAAGAGCATTCAAATAAATGCCCTAAACTAAATTAAATCATATTAAAGAACAAAAAAATTCTTTTGAAGGTCAAGAATATAAAAAACTAATCAACCTTGATTCCTAGATAACTAATAAGGTTATTGAGAAATTGATAGATAAAAATTTAAATTCTCCTGAGATCAAGAATACTATTTAGGATAAGAAAGATCAGTAGATCAATCATTTGAAGTTATAAATATAGAGATTAGATCGATGCAGGAAGTTGAATGAAGAGAATCAGTCATTGTTTAGCAGATTAAGTTAAAAAATATAAAGTTAAGATAGAAGAATACAAAGAGTATCAAATTAGCATATATTTTAGACTTATCGTAGTCCTTCTAATGATAATACTAGCAATAAAAAATATTATAGTTTAGATAAAAAACAACAAAGCAAGATATCTTTGAAATCTCCTTTAAATATCAACTGTCCATCAGCAAAACAATATCAACTTCAAAAAACTTAGCCTTCAAAAAAGAGCAATCCTCGTGAAAGCCATCCCAAAATATTTAAAAACAATGTCATTTAAAAAGTTACTACAGCTAAATTTAACTTAGCAAGAAATTATGATGAAGAATATGCTATCCGAGAGATGCCTTTGCCTTACAGGTTATAACAATTGAACAGACATTTGGAGGTAAATATATGTCATGGAAGAAAGATAAAATAACACACAAAACAAAAAAATATCACTCGATGTACTTATAACCATGTCATACGCAACAGTGAAAAATATGACTACGGAAGAATGGTGGCACTAAAATCGATATATGATTGATTATTCCTTAAAGGTTTTTATAAGTTAAAATTAATATTAACTAACGATATTTATTTAAATTATGACTCATGAACGATTTCATTCTCTACCCAAAAAAACACAACCAACCGACAACTCCAGTCGCAACTTATACTCAGCACATACCAGTCCTTTCACTCATGAAACTAATCATTGCCCTGAAGTAACCTAATTCCAACATGGACAATTCTATCATAGACATCATCGGTTTGCAGATAAAACTATTATCAACTATAATGGCATCGACTATGGAAGATTGGAAAAACCTTTAGGAGTTTGGGAATAAAATCTAAAAGTAAAATTCATCGAGGGAGAGTAAGATTTTTTTGATATTATTGATAAAGAAATGGAAACGAAAAGAGTTACAGGTATATCTACTTTAATTGAAAATTAAATGCTACAAAATAAAGAAACCTCAAAAAAGTAAAATATAAATAGAACATATTACCTTAATACTGATGATATAAAGTAACAACTATAATATCCAACTTAACATCATCTCTCAACTCCTCTTTTGAACCAACTCGAAGGATCTAAAGTATAACTTTCATCGAAAAGTAAGAAAAAGAAGAATTAAAAACCTAAATTAAAATTACATCAAGTTCATGCTTATGAAACAGGATAGAAACAAAGAAAAAGACTTCATAGTCGAATCGTAAAGATGGTTGTGGCAGGAGAAAAACCAAAAACCAAAGTTATTTGCTACCCAGATAATTCTGAATATTTGAAATTATGCCAGAAATGATATTTACTCTTTTATTCATTCATAATATTTAAAAATTAGCTAAAAAAAATATTTATCTAATAGGATTTAGAATATTTATGGAAAAAAATCATTTAGTTATTTTGAATTAACTTAATGGAAATACTAAACTTGAACATTCATTCAAATGAGATATATTAAAAATAAAAATTGTCTATCCATGAGACATGAACATTAAGGTAGAGTATTTTACATCGTTTTTGACTTTATCAGAGACTAGAAAAATTAAATAAGAATATACTAGGACTCTTATACAATTTATGTAGGTCTGCAATTGAGACCCATCAGATAAAAATATAACTAAACCTCGAAGCCTTGAGTCCAGTGAAATCAATCAGATAAATGAGATAAATGAGATTAATAGATCTCAAGAACCAAATAATCAACAAAAAAAAAAAAAAAAAAAAAAAAATATATATATATCTTTTTCTTTATTCATTTTATTTGAAAAGGTTCGATTATTATATTTCTATCTAAATATAAATAATTTTGAGGTAATAAAAATAGGTCAATTTTATCTTTATAGGTTTAAGAGACATCAGAAATAAGAAAAATACAGTAAAAAAGAAACTCTGAGTTTTTCTTCGTAGAGACTTTAATCCATAAAATAATTTTATTTTAATGAATATTAAGATAGATTTAAATAAACATTAATTGATTAATAAAATTATTTAATTAAATCATATTTTCTCAGTATCTTTTGGCTTTCTTTTATAATGTAAAAAACTTTCTTTCAATTTTTTTTTTGCTTGAATATATGCTGGATCTCGAACTTCTGATTTCTAAACATCAATAATATGTGATTCATTATCAAAAATTTTATTATTTATTTTATCATTAAAGTTATCTTCATAAATATTTAATTTTCTCTTCTTTTCAATTGTACTTAAACTAAAAGGATTCACTCTTTTCAATTATTATTGAATAATGTCTTTCTATATCTAAAAAACCTAAGAGCTTTTATTATCTGTTACTTTTTCTATTTTAATTTTGTTTTTGTTCTTTGCATATTTATAATAAGCAATTCCAGTTCTGATAAAACTAAAAATAATTGAAAAAGAAATGACTCCTTCAAGTATGATCATGAAAAACATTTATATTTCTTCTTAAGGACTATAGAAATCTTTAATTATGGGAAGAAATAATGCATAAAGGATATTGAACTCACAGATAAAAATACCAATATTATCTATTGCTCTTCTATAAGGTCTTTTGAAAACAAAGAGTAAGAAACTTAAAAGTGAAATTACAAATATAATATACTTGATATATTTAAAAGATGAAGATATTCCGATTTCTATTAAAATAGCTATGAAAAGAGCTTTTATCAAAAAGAATACTACATACCACTTATTTATTTTCAATATATCTAAAGCTTATTTTTATTTAGCTTTCACATTTAGCTGTAAAATAGATTTGACGATAATAAATCCCATTATAAATTAAACCAAAAGCAAAGAAAAAGAATTTAAGATGAGTGAAAATTTACCTTAACGATCATTCTACCATTCTATATCATTAATGTACAAACTTACTGAAAGAACAATTAAAAATCCAGCTAAAAAAGGAAAAATCAACCAATTATAAATCATCTAACTACATTTTACTGACTTTTCTTTAGGTTTTTAATAATTTTGATTACTATCTTATTTTAAGGACGTTGATTTTTTAACTAATAGATTATAATAACTCCATAAGTAAGGATAAAGAGAAGAAGAGATAAAATAACAATAAAATTACTTTAGAGAAAGAAAGGACTCAGTTCCACTTTGAGAAAAAGGAGGTAAAATACTTCTATCAGATTAGTTATAGAAGAGAGACCAATAACCAGTAACAAGATGAAAAGAATTAACTGTACTGAATAAATAAGAAGACACTTAGTAGAAACTATTAGACAGATATATGAGTTGACAAGAAAATAATAGCTATACTCCTATCATTTTAGTTGGAAGACTCAAAACAAATAGAACCAGAACGATTTGAGAAAGGATACTATAAATGGAATTTAAAGTTGAAAGTATTTATAAATTTGTTGAAAATACTAAAGGCTCGTTGTTTGACTCAACTGTGAAGTTAAGAGTTGAGCTAGTACTTCTGATAGTACTTTAGTTGTAGGTAAGAGTCATACTACAGTCTCTTTGTTCCATGTCTTAAGTGTAGTCAGTTGTAAGTTAAAGAGAGCCTAACTCATAAGAGTAAGCACTCACAGAGTAAGTTGAGTCACAGTCAAAGTCGATGTAATGACTAAAGTTCATACTTTTAATAGTTAGTAAGGGAGGAAAGACTGAAAAGGTAAAGATACCTTGATTCAGACTTTCACTTCTATAGATAGATTTAAGTGAAATATTCAAAGGAATTCCTTCATAAACACATGTCGATGGAGAATTAACACTACCATTATAGCACTAGAAACTATTTTCAATGACACAATTGTAGCATCCATCTCCTTTAATTGAATTTCCGTCATCACAAGCTGTTGATGATGTATTTATAAGAAAGCCATCTCCACAGAGATCAACACATTCTTGGTTTTTAAGTTAATACTTATCCTGACAGATACAGCTATTATTAGATGGATTACTCTTAAAATATGCACTTATATTACAACTAGAACAACTAGCTGTACTATCTGATATTGTTTTATGAGTTATGCAGCCTAAAATATCATTGCATATATCACCTAGAAGAGTTCCTTTTGAACACTAACATATATCATTGACTGGAGGATCGTTAAAAGTTGATGTGTTACATGCTAAGCAACCTTCATTTCCATTATTATAAAAAATAGGTTAAATACAGCCCACAATAGTTGAACATTTACCAGCAACTAAGGTTCCTATATAGCATTCACATTTTCCTGAAACTAGTTGTAGTTCTACTTGGCAAACAGTACACTAATTACTATTACATTATTAGCAACCATAGAATGCTTAAGAGCATGTAGCACAATATCCTAAAGCAGAGTTAAAGATGAAATCATCATTAATGCAATTGATGCAATAAGTAGAATTAGAACAATTCTCACAGTTACTTATAACAGAAGAACATTTATCACATGATTTGCTGATATTATTGATGAAATAAGTAAAATCACATGATAGACACTATTGATAACCTCCTATTATTGAAATATTACAAGTCACACACCTATGAAAAGTATTATTGCAAGAAACACATAATGATACAAAATCAAAATAGTACTAATTGGAAATACACAAAGAGCAATTGGTAGAAGTATAGCATGCATGACAAGAAGGAGGACAAATTGAACAAGAATAGTTGGCTGAATTGAAATAAGAACCAACAGCACATTCTTTCATACATAATATGAAATATTCAGAATAATAGCTTTATTGAAGAGTATTGCTGGCATATCTGGGAACATAACTAACATGACCCGAGATGCTGAAAGTGAGAGGATTGAACATCATAGCATGTCTTTCAGGAGCAGCAGTATACCCTCCATAGTCGAATTGCGTAAACCCAATCAAACAATACTCTTCAAATCCTCCTAAAACAGTATTCTAGAACATATCTGGTATTCCAAAATTAGTAGGAAGAGAATCTAGCAGACTTGAACCTGTACCATTTATACTTGATATAAATATATCAGTATATAAAGGATAATTCATCTCCTGAATATAACTTCTTTTAACTAATATTAATGTATACTTAACCCATCGAACAACTCTAACCAAATTCTGACGAATAACTTCATACTTTATGATATTAGGAGCAGTTATTTATTTTAATTAAAATCTTAATATCATACTTTAGTCTGGTATCGACTCGAGATAATAACAACTGTAATAATGATATACGCTAAAATCACTAGGATTTGTAATTACACTAGGAACATCAGGAACAGTTAAATTCTAAAATTATTCTCCAGTATAATAGTTAAATATATCTGTAAAAGTATGAGCTATATATTGATATATTTACATCCATTGACAACCCACAACCAATCAGAAGTAGGATCAGCCAACAACAGATAGTACTGAAGAGTTGTTATCGTATAATCTGTATAGGGATAAATGTAGAGAGTTATATTTCCTCCAGAAATAGGTTGAATATCAACCCAAAAATCAAGATTATTTTTACTATTAGAATCAAATCCAGAATTTACCAATGCCAACCTTGTATGAGTAGTATATACAGAAGGCAAAGGAAATGAATAGTAATAAGGACCATTACTATGTTAATAAGGTTGACCACTCGGAGTCATTTAAAAAAAGTCTAATTAAGATAGCTAGTACGTGATACGAGAGGAAGAGTTGAGTAAGATATAGGTATTAGGCAGCAACTAAGAAGAAGTACTAAAAGATGATTATTATTGTTCATATATATGTTATTTATTATTGAATATCATGTGATAAAAACATCAACAAAAAAGGATAATAATAATAATTAAATATTCAAAATAAACAACTTTTAAATTATTTATCAGATTAATATTGTGATAGAACTATATTATGATAGACAAATATTATTATTTTGTATTTTATTATATTAATGATATTTTCTTTCCCAAGCTATCAAATAAAGATTAATTCTTAATCATAAAAAATAGACCTATAAAAAATAAAATCTCTTGTTAATATCAAAAAAATTAAAAGCCAACCCAATCATCAAAATAAAATAGTAGAACCATTCTCTTATTCTATCTAACCCCAACATCTTTTGATCGACATCGAATTGTATTATTTTTTTCTAGAATATATCAATATTTATATTTTAAAGTGTTTAAATTCTAGATTATATATTCTTCTATAATAATATGCCGGGTTAGAAGAAACTTAAAAAAACTTCTCTTAAAGCCCCAACGAATTTCCCATTGCCTAATCAGAGAATCTGCACTACCATGGTAGACATTAAAGAAGAGGCAGACCTATTTGTTCAATAGTTTATTAATCATCTTCTCAATATTGTGTTTAAGAAGTAAATATAGAAGTAAAATTATGTGAAGTAAATGGGACAAATGATGGAAAATTATCGACAACTTGAAGATCATTATTTTACTTTACAATAAAAACAATAAGATGAACCAATGATCATCATGGATTAGTAGCCTTAACCTGAAAGATAAAAAAAACTTACAGTAGTTCCTTCTGGAAATTTAAATAAATTACTATCTAGTAGAGTTGTACCTAATACCTAGTTAAGAGAAATGTTTTTAGGTTAGTCTTTACATAACTAGTAAGATAATAGAAAAAGAAACAGCATAATTCATAAATTAAAACGTGAACATAATTTTGTACTTAATAATCGATTAGAATAAAATGTTTAGCCTTTATAAAATAGTGCTAGAGGGTAAGGTGGATCTAGTGGAAGAGATGATTTTATTTAGTATTTGCGAAATATCAAAAACAGCTAAAGAATGTCACAGAGATCGTCAGTCAATAGATATCCGTAGCATAAGAGAAGGGAGATCCATAAAAATACTATTATCAATAAGAGAAAATAAATAGATAATATTGATCCGACTAATTCTCATTTTATTACAAATATGAAAGGACAGAAGAGCAGAATACCTAGAGGATCCATGCATTTGGGAAATCAGCAACTTTTTGAAGAATTAATCGTGGTTAAAGCTCACTAACAGTCTATGATAGAACCTTTTAGTAAACCAATCAAAGAGAAAGTTATATTAAATTTACCAAGAAAAAGTGTAGAACGAATGATGACTCTAACTGACAATAGAACCTAGATAATGAAACAAATTAATAATTCTTTTAGTGGGAAATAAAATGTTTTCTTGAAGAAAGTAAGTAATAAAACTGAATCGATTGGAAAACTTCCATCTCTGTATAAAATGTGATATCATATTTTTTACTATCATTTCTTTTATTAATTTGATAAAGTATTGCTGAATATTAGATCATAACACGTATTATTCGATTCTCTATTTATTTTGATGTTCTTATAGATTTTTTTCAAAAAGATGTTTATTATTCTCAAAATCTTTAAGTGTAGACATAACAGCAATGGGTTTACAGTAGAGAGCTCTTGGCCCAACTGATTAAACTCTGACTGCCAAGTAGTCTCCTATTCTAAACTATCTTTATTCAGCAACACTTCCATTTTCATACACTGGTACTTTTCCAATCTTCACATATCCATTCTTGAAACAATCTGTTTTACCCATAAGAGTTTATTGCTCTCTTTTTGCTTTGCCCTCTATCAGCAATAGATGAACTTTTCCGACTTCTCTTTCGTTTAAAGGTCTTTGTAGTTCAACAAATAGGTCTATCATTTATCTGAGTCTCCTTTGTTTAACTTCTTCAGGTACATCATCAACATAATTACGATGAGCGTGAGTCTTTTATCTCATAGAATAAGCGAAGAGGAAAGCCATTTAGAACTTTACTTCTCTGAGCAGAGATAAAGACTATATTAAACAATGAAAACCTCTTGGAATTCTGGTTCTGTTTATCCACAAAAGCCTGTGATCATATCAGTTGATAGACTGAGGTTGAGAGCTCTCATTTTATGAACCAGTTCCATATAGACTTCTCTGGTATGATTTCTTCTCATTTTATTCAGAATATTATTGTTGCCACTTTGAGCTGGTAAGTGAACATGTTTACAGATATTGTGATATTTATTGATGACTTCTAGTACTTGATCAGGAAAATCTTTAGGATGAGGAGAAGTAAATCTGAAACGAATATTAGGATAGTGTATTGCTGCTGCTTCGAGAAGATCTGCAAATCTGGCTCCATTTTCATTTCTTAATTTATATAATTATGAAAAGCCTTTAGAATTGCTATGCTATAACTAAGATTCAGTACTAACATCATGATAACTATTGACATTTTGTCCTAACAATGTAATTTATTTAACTCCTTCCTTTTATAGCGATCCAATTTCATCTAAAATTGTTCCCAAATTTCTACTCCTTTATCTTCCTCTGACAAAAGGAACTATACAATAGGAACACATATTATTACATCCTCTCATGATAGATAAAAAGGCTGTTACACTATTTTTATCTTTTCTAACTGGAGTTATATCAGCATAAGTTTCTTCAAGACTCAACATGACATTCATTTGGTTGCTAGATTATTATAATGAGGCAGCTAGCAGTCGAGGTAGGTCACGGTATGCATCAGGGCCACAAACTATATGCGCACCTGAACGAAAAAGTGCTGTTTTAAGACGTTAAGCCATGCATCCAAGAATAGCTATTTTAGAATGTTTAGGCAGCAGCTATTTGATCTTTTTATGAACTCTTTCTTCAGCAGATTATCTAATTGCACAAGTATTCAGTAAAACTATATCAGCTTCTTTGGAATTAGTTTCAGTGTAATGCTAAGAAAGAATAGATCTGACTATTTCAGTATCGTTAACATTCATTTGACATCCGTATGTTTCTATTCGAAAAGTTAGTGAATGTTCTTGCTATTTTGTTTATGAGGTAGAAATTTGAGGTTTATTGAAATTTCTGAGAGTAGGAATTTACGAAATAGGAGTTCTGGAGATGAGATGAGTCAGTTTGGTTGTTATTGATTTTAACATGGCACCTCAATTATAATAAGATCCTATTTATTACAAATATAATGAAAATTAATATAAAATATAAAGATAAAAGATCAATCTTATTAATCAGTTGTATCCATCTTTTTGACTTTAGTCGTGTAAACAATTTCTAGTTGGTAGCCAAGTTCTACTGCATCTTTTCTGGCATCAAACATGCAAGATCTTTTAATAATTTATCTATTTACTTATTCGTTAATTAGTCTCAGCGAGTAGTAGTAGTTAGTGTTACTGAATCTGGAATCTCCCATCTCCCAAATTACTAGTCTATCTGTTTATTTAACTTTGATTAGACTAGTAGAGACCTTGAGGCCAAGGTTATAATACTTTGTAAAAGATATTATTTTATCACTTCTTTTTGCTTTGACTTGTTTCAAAGATAAACTCGAAACAAGAACTATTATTGTCACTATAAATACCAAATGAAAAACCAAAATAACTGACCTTAGTCTTTATATTTGATCCTTGACTTATCTACTACTTTATGTTTCAGTAAAAGACTATTCTATATTATCAGGTAGAAGAGTCAAGTCATTAAATGGTGGTTTGATCTCATAGATACTCTCATTATTTTTAAAATACAATTCCTTTATTTCTGACTGATATTCTTTTGCAAAAAATTCCAATCCCACAGCTAGTAGAATGATAAATACAATACTAAATATTTTTTTAGTTGGATATTAATTTAACTAGCATGATTTGGGTTCTTTTAGTTTGAGTTTTTTTTGTAAAGTTTTGATTCGTCCTTATCCGTTACGTTTGCGAAGGGCAACAATAGCTGCTACAACTGCTAATCCAAATGCCATTTCTAAAATTTAAATAATTAACAAAGTTAATTGATATTAATATAATTATGTTGGTTGGAAAACTCTTCTCATCTACATCATTGCTATTCAGAACTCAACAATCAGTTTATATCTATCTACGTGATCACAACCAAAAAGTCACCCCTGAGATATCAAAAATGCATCTTTCGTATATGAATCCTGTCAACCTGTTCCCAGATGCGCCCACTCAGAAGTTCATAGAGTACCAGTTGGATCCTGAAATGCAGGAACTACTCGAAAGACAGATCTTTGAGGAATATAAAAATAAGTTGCTGAGGGGTATTATTGATTAGGAGAAAGAGGTAATGATTTATTAACTAAGAAAGAACCAGATCCTTTATGGGGAGACGATCCTGCACCTCAGCACTACTATAATAACATCAGCAAAATTGATCTAATGAGGGTATCCTATCCCCACAATAACGATGCTATGCATTTTGTTGAACAATACTTTGAAAAATATTTTGATACTACTTGTTAGAAATAAATATCTGTCGATGTAGTTGCCAACAGTGATATCCATTAACTGGTTTAGTTGGGTCTGAAAGCAAGGAAGGATAATGTTGATGACCGTGAGGTGTGGTTTGGAATCGAGAATGGATTGAATCGAGGCAAGAAGTTGTATTTATTGAGTACTGAGGAGTTGGTAAAGTTGAAATGGGCATTCGATAATAAAACTAAATTTGGTACTCCTATTTTTCATCATATTCTTTCAGATTTACTTGAAGAAGATCTTCCCAAAATGAACAAATAAACTCTTTACTCTTTGTTCTATACCTGTGGATATTCTAATAGTGGTAAAACAAATCTTCAAACTCAAATACTTGAACATCTCAGGCCTATATTTTCTAGTTTTACTTTCTAAGAGAAATCAATGTTTGTTCTGGTGCTTTCTCTATGTACTAAATCACTTAAATATTACACTAAAGTTTAGAAAAGAGTTAAAAAATAGTTCAAACAACTAGCTGCCTCTGTAATTTTTTAGTTAAATTTTTAAGAATTAGAACTAAATCATCAAACAGTACAATGGTTGATCTTTGGACTCGCTAAATTGCATCTAGAACAAACTAAATTTATAACTTTGCCTTTAAAAAAATATATTTATGATAATATTGATAGCTACTGTGAAGATAATGATAAATTATTCCAAGCGATAGTGTATCTTGGTCAGTTGTAGGCAGGTGAAGGTGTTATGGATCAAGATATGGGTCGGATTTTGATGAGTAAAGCCCATGAAAGATGGGAATAATTTAGTAATATATAAAAAATAAGAATAGTCCATGCTTTTTGGAATATAAATTTAATGGATTAAACTTTGATATAGCTATACAAAAGTATATAACTTGAAGCTGATACATCTTTGCTATTTTACGCGTGTCAGATATAATTGGGTTTTTCATCTTAGCGTTAGTGGCAAATTATTCAATGCTTTGCCTATTTAGATTATATTCCTCTACCTTACTTCACTGCATATAAAAGATTTTATAATTATATCAAGGCAACAACTGAATGGAATTTGACTACTGTAGCTGATAAGTTAAAAAACACTTAGTATTACTATAGTGCAATGAGACAATATGATTCTTTATTGAAGATAAAATCTTATAGAAAGATGAGATAATTTTAAGATTTTTCAGGAATGAGGTTTAGTCAAGTAGGAGCCCCTATTTAAAATCTATAATTAGCTCATTTTGGATATCCATTGCATAAAGTTAGCTTGGATTTTGTTGGAAAAAGAGATATGATTCCAGGAACTGACTAACTTAAACAGTCCTATCTTAATAAACAACGTTCATTGAACAATATTGGGTGGAAACATTTGGCTTATACTGAAGATCAGATCAACAATGGTAAAATATCAGAAATTATCGCTAATATTCAAGAATGCTATAAACCCTTTATTGAATCTCAACAGGAAATAATGGATTATTAAGATTACCAACTTGCTTAAAAAATATAAATGCATAAAGAAATCTAAGAAATGAAAACCTGGGATCTTGGATTGATAAACTAATACATGAGTTTGCTTGAAGGCAAGGAGTTTATTGAGTTGGGAGAAGAGAAGGTCGATTAGTTGAGTGATATGATGAAATAAATTTAGGAAAGTGAAAAGGAGGAGCCTGAAGTAAAGAGGAAAAAGAAAAAATGATATAAAATAATAGAAATACTAAACATATTAAAAGGATTTTTCTTTTTATCATAATCAGGGGTTGGGGTTGGGGTTGGGGTTGGGGTTGGGGTTGGGGTTGGGGTTGGGGTTGGGGTTGGGGTTGGGGTTGGGGTTGGGACATGAATAGACGATGATTTCTTCTTCACTCCAGTTTTTAAAGGGAAGTTTCTTGTTATCTCCAAGGTTGGCCTTTAGGAATCTTTCAAATGTACTTTTTGACAGTTTAGCCTTAAGATTGACAAATTGATTAAGTGTAGGGTGGTATACGATCAGTCCATGGTTATTTTTATTTAGTTGCGGAATATCATTTTTGAACTGTTGATTGCAACTGAGATCAACTTAGTAGAACTGATAGTCATTAATAAAATTTTTAGCTACTTCTTTAAGGTAATCATAAGCTGTCCTATCTTGCTTTTTAGAATTAGTAAAAAGAAGAACACATTTTTTGAATGGATAATTGCATATTGATTTGATGTTACTATTAGTTTAGATATTTTGGATGGGTTTATCAAAGAATGAATCGATAATAATTTTAGATTTAAGTCTTGTTTGCTAGATAACAAAATAGGTACGTATTCAGCTGTCGTATATACATCTTAAAATTTATCAGAATTGAAATTATTTCCTGATATTTTCATTTATCCATTCACCTACTTTTGATAACAGACAAATCCATACTCAAATTACATCTTCATCTTGATTTTAGTCTACTAGTATTCATCTTCTTTAACGATGAAACAATGAGTCAGTCCTTTGAAAAAATTAGAAAGAGCTATCGTACAAAAATGACTATACTTCTATCTGACTCCCATCACCACAAACCCTTTCTGCAAAAAAAGAGATGTGTTAGAGACAAAGTGGTCTTTACCAAGAGGTCTCCAATCCACGTCATTGTTTGGAACTGGAGATGTTTTGCGATGCTAAGGATCGAAAAGAGTCAAAGACTATCCTGACATAGAACTATTGATGAAATGAATATAGGAAAAGAATTGTCCGTATTTCTATTGAAGGGTTAAAAGTTTAGTTGGTTCTTAGTTGGTCTAATCAACAAAGACCCAACCATTCGATTTATCAAGTAATTCAACCAATTCATCAACTCTATCAGTAATAGTGATTCCTTTGTTTTTTGGAACTTTCATTTTATGATACAAAAGGTCATTTCTTTGTTCTCTGAGAGCTAGTGGCTCCAAAAAGGTTTTGATATCTTCATAATTATCAGTATTCAACTCATTTCCAGAATATTTGTATAATACATTTATTTAATCTGCAAAATTGTATTTTAACACCAAAAGAGTTGGAAAACTCGTTATGTTGAGATGTTTTATAATACTTTAAGTTAGATCACTAACAAAAGCCATCTAAATATAAATAAATATACATCGTAGCGAAGGAAGAAGTGTATTCCCAATTGAGAAGCAACTAGAGGTAATTCATCTTCTCTGGTGGCAATAAGCAAGTTGGGAGTGTAGCGTGGTTCTAGCCATTTTTAAAATTATTCCAAACTGTGAAGTTCTTCATAGAACTGAGGCATCATTTCGAATAAAAACTTTAGAATTCTTCTACTGTATACACATCTTTGGGATGTCGATAGTATCTACTTTTAGGAGGGTTTTGCATACGTTTACCAGCATAGTTCATGAACCCTCCAGTAGGATAATACCCCATAATGACATGATTATCTTTTGTTCTCTTCATATCTTCACAAACCAATTGTGGTTGCCTATCTGTATTTTTGGTATTTGATATTTTTTAGCAGTCAGATAGTAAAAATTTCATGTAGTCTTTGTTTCTATACTAAGTTTATTCGACAGTGATGAGGAAGTCTTCGAACTGTGGGCTTTTGGAGAAATGGTGGTTGTAGTAGGCATGGATGATGGGGAAGTGGGAATTCTATTCGTAAAAGTGCATGATATAGTCGAAGTCATCAAGCTGATCGTAGTTATGAACTGAGACCAGTAAGATCAAGAGAATGATGATAGTCATACGTGGTAAGATCATTATATATTATAGTTAATTTTAAAATCAATCAGAATACGAGGTAAACTTATAAAATAAATAATAAGGAATTTGGTGTCCTCTTTGGATTTATATTTCATTATTGTTTATATTTTAAATATATTATTTGATTTGAAGGAGCCTTATTGAAGATAAGAATTATATTTTTGGATAGACTTGAATGAATATAAGGAAATATTTTCCCAAAATATAATTCTTTTTCAAACTATCCAAAATATATCAATAAAATAAATTATTCATGATGGCTGAAAAAAGAATTAAGAAAGAACTTGAGGATCTTTAGAAAAATCCTCCCTATCACTTCTGGACTGAGCCCATTGGAACTAATATTTTTCACTGGCATGCTACTATAATAGGCCCTGAGGGTATTCCATACTATGGAGGATCTTTCTTTTTGGATATTGTACTATCATAACATTATCCATTTAGACCTCCAAAATGTACTTTTTTAACAAAGATATATCACCCTAATATCAATTAAAAGGGTACTATTCATCTAAGCACACTTCAAGGCTCATGGTCTCCAGCTATGACAATTGAGAATATGCTTCATTCAATAATATCCTTTTTAGGAAATCCTAACCCTGATGGACCTGCCATGATTGAGATAGGAGATCTATATAGAAAGGATTATAAAAAATATTGTGAAAAAGCAGAAGAATGGACTCAAAAGTATGCTTTGTGATCATCATTTCTTTAAATTCTAAAGTAAGTATTTTTAAACTTTTTTGAATAAATAATTTTAACTTAGATAATTTTTAGAGCTAAAAAAGCTTTGAGAAATACATAGAAAATAGATTTTTGTTTCAAAAATAAGCATTAAATATAATTTTATGAATTATTTTAATAAATTTTATTTGATATTCTATTAAAATATAATTAATTGGTAACTTCTTTACTTTATTTTCATATAGGGGTGGGGTTGGGGTTGGGGTTGGGGGTTGGGGTTGGGGTTGGGGTTGGGGTTGGGGTTGGGGTTGGGGTTGGGGTTGGGGTTGGGCATAGTCAAACAGATCTTGGCTCAATCCCCCCAACACCATCAATAACTACTAACTCTCATAACTCAATTCAAACAGTATTCTTGCCCTCATTTGGTTAAAGTCATTGATTCTCATACAGTCCAGGCAGTCAATTTATGTTCAGTTATTTCACATATCTACGTGATGGTTGAAAAACCAAAGGAAAGTTTAAAGTAGTTCAAAGATAGAATCAAATCATCAGGATAAAATATTAGTTCATAAACTATTCAAAGTGTGTTATTGGGATGTTGTAGAGCAATCAATTTTATGAAAAAATAAGGAAAAGAATAATATCTTCAACTAAATGATAATTTGATCTTCATGGATTAAATCGAAGGATAACTTATAGTTAAAGTAGTTGATCCTAGGTTTTCAGATATGTAAGGAGAATGGAATTAGTATTAAACTTTGGAAGTGCAACTAGCATCAGCTGTTAAACCTTTACTCAGCTTTAAAAGTAATATCGAACTGGGAGTTTTAGTTTAACAACTTGAAAATAATTAAGTTAGTATTAAATAGTTAGAATAGTTATTGGATACTAAAAAACGTAACGGACTAAATTTAGTAAAAAATATGAGTAAAAATAGATAATCTTTGGTTTCAGTTGTTTCTCATACTCCTAGTCTTATGATTGATAGTGGAGATGTGAGTGATTTGATGTTCAAACATTTCTATGAACACATTGATGATAATATTTCTGAGATTCCAATCAAAAGTGGATAAATATTGACCACTTAAACGATTGATTAACCTGAAAACTATCATCTATTTCCTAAAAAGTATCTAAAGAACAAAGCTTTTCGTAAGATGAATAGAACTTTTAACTATAGTGAATGGGCTAAATCATAGACAGGATGGAGTGAGGCAAAAAGTCTATAACCTGGAGCCATTACTCGAGACCAATCAGTAAAGTAAAATTTCAACAGAGTAGATAAACATAAATCATATGATAGTTATAACTATTCAGAACCGTTGCCCTACTTTACACATCGCAAGTGATATTTAATCTAATCAATCTTTATCGAATAACCATATTTATCTACTCTTAAAGAATATCATTCTATATTTATTTTGTTTAATTCAATAATTAAGTATCAAATAAGAAGATAGATTATCAACTAAATATCAAAGACCAGGTAAACTTTTCTTGAGATTGCTTATTTTTTAATCATTTTCATTCCATAATTAACAAAGCGATTCCACCATTCCTTTATATCTTTGAGCTTAGGGATGTCTAAGTTGACTATTGCTTGTCTTACAGTTTGATTTTCGAGAGTTATCTTGCTGCTGAAGAATGTTCAGATATGCATCGATACGATCAAAAGCTACTGGCTAACTCCGAAGTAATTTATGAAGGTATTGCCATTCTGTTTGGAGACGGTCGCTTGAGTTGGGACCTGATGCGATGATGTTAACGAAACGATTGATGATGTCCAGTTGCTACATTTTAGTATTATAGGTGATAAAATTGATTTATATTATTTTTGTATAACTGCATGGAAGGGATATTTTCAAACATGGGTGACGCTGCCCAAGACATCAAACAAAAAATATAAGAACACAGCCTCTTAGGAGATGTCAATGTGATACCTCATGTGGCAAAGATACTAGGACATATTGATCGTTAGAAAGAGAACAAAGAAATCATTGATATTTCTAATTTAATTAAAAGGACTAACTTGAGACCAGAAGAGAGTCGAGATGTGATCAATGAGGTGGCTATATTTGTTTCTCAAAGAAAAGGAGAAAAAAGAGAGTACCATTTGCCTTAATTTTGTGCACAAATAGATAAGCTAAAGTGGGTTGGAGTTGGTCTATCAAGGGAATAGGTCTACTTGGTATAGCAACACCTAAAGGGTTTGGCTGAAATGAAGAAAGTAAGTTAATTGAGATTTTGGGGTAAAATATTTGGTACTAATTGTGATTACTATATCATTCAGGGTATCAGTAATGACGATGGAGGACTTGAGTAGATTCCTCCTGGCTCATAGAAGAGAGGAGAAGGCATCAACTACTTTAGTTTCTGGGTGTCTAATAGTTTGCTATAAAATGAATGGACCTAGCTTCCTTTGATCAGACCAGAACACATCAAAGTTGCTAGAAAGATTCGCAAGATATTTACTGGCTCTTTATTCGCTCCAATAATTTCTTTTCCTAGTTTCCCTGGATAAGAAAGACACTATGTATTTAGATGGTGATGTAGTTAAAGGCACAACTTGTGAGGATGATTAGTAGTTTATAGATAGTCCCTAAGGGAATTTATAAGCCTAATGATGATAATCCAAAGATAGTGGAGTTTGAGGAAGAAGTAAAAATACCTGAATTTGGAGAATTAAGTACGATTGAAAGTTGGGTCCATCGAAATCCAAATCTTCTTAATGTATTCTATTTGAAATATAGCTTGGAAGATGTACTCACTATATTGACCCTTCCACTCCCGAAGATCAATTAGAAACAGTTACTGCTGAATTGACAGAGAAAGACCCTGAAATATAAAGATTAAGAGGAGTAACTGAAGATAAATTACCTTAAGGAAATTCTCTAGGAGTATAAAATGTGTGGCAGGTAAAGGTATTTGGCTAAAGTCAGGTGTTTCAGAAAGATTAAGGCACAAGTGTGTATGCTGTAGCTGCATTAAAAAATATTTTATGGCCTGGATGGGTTACTATTGGCTATGTATATAATCTATGATTTAGAAAGGAGGATTTTGTAACTATTATACTGGATATGGACACAAATGGACTCAAAGTTGCTGGAGTTAAAGTTAAAATGCTAATTTAGGAGAATAGGCTTAAGATGTTAGCGAATGTCATGAACCCAATCCTAAAGATGAGCCTAAACCTGTTGAGTAAGAACCTGCCTAGCCTGCTGAGTAATAAGATTCTTGAATTTATCCTTATTATAATTAACAATATTAATTAAATTAACATATGTTCAGGTATCTCTCCAGTATTTCAACTCGGGGGTTGGGGTTGGGGTTGGGGTTGGGGTTGGGGTTGGGGTTGGGGTTGGGGTTGGGGTTGGGGTTGGGGTTGGGGTTGGGGTGGATTCCAAGACAAAAATTATATCACAAAACAAGAAAACCTCGTCAACCGGAGTGGGATGATCCTGAAATAATTTTTCCTAAATTAATACCACCACTTTATAAACCATGTGCTTTCAAACACTATGTCAAGAATGTGATAGAAGAAGAAGAGAAAGAGAAAGCTTTGAGGAATAAGGAATATATTTTAGGAGATATCAGACCTGGAGATATAGTTGATCTTACATTCCAGGAAACGTTTTAAAGTGCTCAAACAGTCACTCATAGAGGATTGGTCTTATCGTTCAAACGGAAAAGATCATGGAGCGCAGCAATATAGCTAGCTATTAGGTTTGGTGGAATGGCACTAAAATGTATTTACTTGGTTCATTCTCCGAAAGTTAAGAAAATTTAATTAGTGGGAAAAGGTTCAGGGTGTTTCAGGTCTAACTTAAAACCTAATTGGCATAAAATGAACAAAACTCAACTAACAACTCCTAGAATAAAGAAAAGAATGATGAAGGCTCGTAACCAAGGAAAGAAGAAGAAACAAGGAATTAAAAGGACTTCATCTGCTGTTAAATACGATCAAATCATGGACGATAGTGTAAAGAGACTAGTGTGATCTGAATATTATTAAATTCTTCTTCAATAAAAGTGTTTTTCGATAATAAAAAAATGAGATAAAACAATAATAGACTATCATTCAGTTTAATTAGCTAGTTTGATTGTAATTTAAGTGAGTTGTTTGATATTATTCTATGCTGCTTAAGTTCCTGCATTATTTCTTTTGTCTCCCTTTTGGTTTAATCTCTTTAGCATTCTCAATAAATTATTTTTAATTCTCTGAGTTTTCCCTTCTATTGCATTAACTTCACTCTGTATCTCCATTAACTGGTTCTTTTTTTCATCTGATCCCAGTTCAATTGCACTCTTTTATAGTTGTTCTTCATTTTGTAAAAGATCAAATTTAGAGTTCATTAACTTTTATTTCAAAACAGCATTATCTTCTTATAATTTATCAATAAACTTTTATTTCTATACTATAGCCTGCTCTCTTTGAGTTCTTTAGGCTTAGTGCTCGAAGAAACGCTCAACAAGAGTATTAGGTTGTTTTACATCAAAAGAACGATAAGTTGATAACTTCTGATAACTATATTAATGTTGCTAATAATGTTCTATGAGTTAAACATGTTTATTTTTAGTATATCTAGCAATAAATAGATTAGATAGAATTTTATTGTAGATTGATCTAAATTATCTGATTTCTGATTCCCTTTAGAGTTAATCCAAGTGAGCTACATATTCTTTTGATTTTTAGGAATGAAGAACCTCATCTTCTCTTCTCTTACCTATTCTTTATTGATGTTTAGCTATTTGTTAATTTCTTTAGGTTCTTTCTCTCATAGCAAGTTTATGAAGTTATTCCATCTTTACTTCCCTGCTAGCACACTTCTATGAAACCTATCTCAGCTCAGTTTCAAGGACATGTGCTGTATTTTAGATATGAGAGAGATATTATTTCAGCTAATTTTGAGTTTTTTTGAGATAAAGATTAATATCCTAAATAAAATAACAATTACTTTTCTTGTTTTTAGCATATGTTCAAAAACCCATTGATTTTATCTTGCAGCTTATGTTTTATTTAGCTGCTGTTCATTTTTATTTTTTATTTAATTCAATTTCTTATCATTATCGCCTTTATGTGATAGCATCTCATTGACTTCTTGTTTGACATCTGCTAATAGAAATTGAATTCTTTTTATTTATCTTTATTTCAAAGCTGTTTAGACTTTAAGATGGTCTCTTTTTTGTTTCATTATATTGAGCTAACTTCCTGTTTATTTCTTCTAGTCATAAGTACCATTTAATAACTTTCTTTATATCAAGTTTAAATGGATTTTCTAGTTTTTGTACTATCTTTGCTATTGTACAGTGCTATAGCGAGATAGACTTTTCAGACGTTAGGTTTTTTGATTTTTAATGCTTTTCTTATTATCTTCAACATTCTACTGAGGATCTAAGGTGAGTTTTCTGAATTTGAGGGTTGGTTGTTGTTGAGGTGGGTTTTTTTGGAGTTATTGGACTGTTTTGATTCTTGGTAAAGAGGCAGACATTGTTTACGATGAATTAAAATTATTATTTGCAGTTATGATAAAACATAATCATATTTATACCTTTTTTAAATCCAAATTTATCAAATAAAAACAATATCTTATTCTTTTACTTTATTAATTTTGATAAAATTCGATTAAATATGATGATATATTCTAAATATAACATTTTAATTGATTTGAATGCCTCCAAAGAATACCTATCATATTCGTATGTGTAAAATCACAAGTGGTTCTAGAAACATTGACTCCTACTATATTCTTCTAAAAGATATAACTTAAAATTTCAAATGTATATCAAAAACCATGCGCAATGATGAAGATAATTAAGATTATCTGATACCTGAACCAGATTTTATTCCCACTTTAGTTTAGATTTGGAATTATGATAAAATGACCCTTCTAGAAAAGTATAAACTGGACTTCAAAATACAAGATATCTACCAGTGGAATTTTTATCAAGAAAATATTTAACTTAATATCGAAAAGTTGGAACCAGAAAAACCCAATCAAGTGCAAACAATGAGTAAAATAGAATCTGAAATTAAAGAACCAAGTGTAATTCAAAATAAAAGCAAGGCAGTGTCTCAGAGATCAATTGATGTTTCAGGTCGTAGTAAGAAGTTATCGATAGCAAATGAAGGTAAATAGCATGAATCAGGTTCTTTTCCTCCTCTTCCCCCTAAAAAGTAGGAATAGTCTATGTTATTGGACTCTTCCTGACCTTGATCTATATTTTTAAACCCGTCTGTTATAATAACTTCATGTAGCCTAATCGTCCAGAAGTACCATTTTTACAATGCTACATCTGTTTTCAAGCAGTGAAGAAACCCAAGATGTGTCCTTCTTGCAGTAAGTTGGCTTGTCAGAACTGTCTGAGGACCTGGATCGAAGAAAGCAAGCCTTAATGTCCACACTGTAGGAAACCTCTTTTGCTGGGAAGCTTTGCAGATTGTTAAAGATTTGTAAATGATATCAAACATCTCCTTAATTCGATGGATAGCAACTAAAAAATGAAGTAGAAATGTTCTTAGCATGGAATAGAGATGAATTATTTTTGCGAGGATTGTTCATAGGCAATTTGTTCTGATTGTGGGATGTTCGGAAAGGTACAAAATGAGTTATTTAGCACCGAGGACATTCTATTATTCATTTGGCTAAGGTGTACCAATAAAATAAAAACCGTATTTTGAATGAACTGGCCAAGTTTGATAACAAAATAGAAATGTTCAGAAAAAATGGATTTACAATCAAACAAGAACTTCAAAACTGCATGTTCAACTCAGTCAAAAGAAAAACTATATCTAGTAATACTTTGTTAGTTTAATTTAAAGACTTGAGGAGTAATACAAAGATAGGAAAGATAAAATAGAAAGCAGGTATGACTAAAATTTACAATAAATATAGTTTTTATAAAATTTTAGAGATAATATCTGCCAAGAACTAGAATGCCGTTCTGAAAAATAACTTATCACTAAGAGTGATGAATTTATCAATTATATTAGAAAACTTTGTGATCGATAAAGTGATTTCTAAGAAGAATAAACTACCTTAGATACTATGTACTTTTTAAATTTATACAGACACTAGTTGGTTCCTAAGTTCCATCGGTTTGAATACTCTTTGTCTGGTTATAGTCAGCTTTCCGAAGCTATAGTTTACAGTGACCCTGAGGAGGTGAATGGAATCGAGTGGAGGTTGAAAATTTATCCTAGAGGCAATGGAGTAGCTAAGAATTCTCACCTTTCTGTGTTTTTAGAGTTATCAAAGGGTTATGAGAACCATAACAAGTATGACTACAAGATAGAGTTGGTAAACTGTTTGTCAAGTAAGGAATCAGTCGTGAGGGAATATAGTTCAACATTTGATATTGGTGAATGCTGGGGGTATAATCAATTTATTGTGATTGGTTAATTAGGAAATGGATTTCTCTTCGATGATTCTCTTCGTTTCAATATAAGTATTCGTAATCCTTCATACCGTTCTTTAGTAAGAGACCAGCAAAAGTATATTTAGAACTTACTGACTCGTTTCAGGTAAGGCTAAAACCCTCAGGTGCACTCAAGAAGTGAACGGATGAATGAATTAGTCCAATAATTCGGAGACTCATCTTTAGATGTGAGAAATTTGCTGGACCGGGGAAAGAGAGAAGAATAGGAGGAAAAAGGGTCTTAACAAGAGTAGAAGAAGGTCTAGGAGTTGTTGGCAGTTGAAATAGGAGAAGTATCTTCCCTATCTGTTCTGAATAGACAATAAAAATGATGCATATCAATCATTATTAAGATATCATAAGTATTATGTGATCATTTTTTTTGAGATAACAAATAATAGCTAAAGAATTATACAGGGTTTTTAGGACGATGAATGGCAGTTGCTTTCATGGCTGGTTCAAGGAAAGGTAATACATTTTTTTTATAGATATTCATTGGTTGGTAAACAGTGGTCAGGTAGTTTTCGAGGTGGCTGTTTGGCTAATTCTTCAATCTTTTTGACTGTTTCTTCGTCAGGACGTTGGTATTCAGGGTCAATATCGCTCATCAGTTATATTATTTAATATTTATAATTACAATGATAAATAGATAGATAGTAATTACAATTTCAGTGGAAATCATTCGAAATCTTTTTGAAAACAAGTACAACTGCACAAGCTTTTAATACTATACTTTTTTTGACTATTTTCATATTTTATCCTTGATACTAAAGCCACTTACTCTTTTCTCTGAGGTAAGTAACATATTAATGATTATTTCTATCTCCTAAACTAATCATTCCTACCAACTGATACTTCTCAGATCCAAACTGAAGTTCCTAAGTATCAAAATCAATGAGTTGCTTGCTCAGGCAATCACTATTTAGTCTATCAAGTACAATCTAACTTTAGATAGATAGTTACTATTAGTTTTTATGGTAGAAGAGTTGGACTTTATTCTATCCGCAATCTTCCTTATTCATAACAGTTATTACATAGTTAATCAGTTGTATCTTAATATTAGTAGTAGTTATTGATCATTTTTTGAAGAGTTTATTGATTCTTATTTTAAAATTGAGATTTAAAACAAGACGGATGATTGTTAATTTGAGGTTATGTGAAAGTTTGAGGTGATTCCCAATCGACACAGATACGTAGTTGGTAAGGACGTATCTTCCAGAATATAGGCTTTTATGGATCTAATTCATGCTAACAACCTTAACAGATAAACTATGATTATGTCTACAGTTTTATAGTTTTTTGTATTTTATAACAAAGAGTACAACGACCTTATTGATCAGTAAATTTTATATTATATGGTTTATACTTAGCTAGATATTATTTAAACTTTTTTATTTTTTATTTTTTTAGTAATTTGCTATCTCCCTCATCAACTCTAAATCTTCCATCGCTTTCAATCAAATCTCTTACCTGCTGGTAAATAATCAACTCTATCTCTCTCCATCTCATCCAACTAGCCACAACTATAACAAACGGATAAAGACACAGTTCCATCTAATTAGCCACCTCATTGTACACTCTTTGAATGCATCTCAAATGATAATGTTCTGCATATTTGAAAGAATGGGTAGGGAAGGGAGCTATTGGATGAGTTTATGGATCTATCTTTAGTTGCACCTTTTGACCTGTAGATTTACGATATTATAAATTCAATAGAATACGATGGGTATAACTTTATATTTCAGTTTTCACTATTGTCCCAAAATACCATTTTTTTGTCTATGAATTTTATACAGATGATTTCATCTGAATTAATATTAAATATACCTTTTTCTCTTTTTTTTATGATTGACTTTAAGGATCTTAAAAATCTATGAATTGTCCTTATTTAAGAGCTCTTGATTTAAGTTGCGTTTCAGAAGTGTAATGATCTGAAATAAATCCATCTAATTTGATACATAATTCAAATGCATAAATAACATCTTCTTATCTGAGCAGTAGTTCTTCTAGTGTAGCTGAAGGTAATGCATTGAGATAGGTTTTTATAATATTATGTCCATGTAGTTATACAAGTGCATAAAATGTTCCTTTTAGTCCACTTGTCTTCTAGAAGGCCTCTTTGTATTCTTCCTGAGTTAGAAACTAGTACAAATGTGGAATTAGAAGGAATTGAAAAACCATAGCGAGTGTATTCGACTATGTTGAGGTTGTATGCGAAAGGGACAAAGACTATTTAGAAATAGCTAGTTTCCTATTTTTAGAGAGGTATGACTAAATGGTTGGTTGATATTGATTCTGAGGTGATTTGTGAACAAGTTAGACAAGTAGTTTTTCTTTACGTGTCGATATTATACTCAGCCATGGGATTGAAAGGACTGCTTTTACTTAACTCTGTTATATTTATCATCATTTTATGAAAAAGTTGATCTATAAACTAAGTCATAAGTAAGCTACCTCAGTGGTCATTTCAAGTGTGAAAGGAAAAAAATCACGAAAATGTATTCTTACGAAATCAGCAATTATCCCCTCATCGACTTATATTCCTCCTGTCAACATGTTATATATATCTGATAAATGCTCAATAAATTTGTTCTGCTTTTCTCTGTTTTTTATATCTCTGAAAAATGCAGTCAAAGTCTCATTGCTCATTATTAGTAATAGTATTCCATTGATGAATCCTAGGCCTATTCCATTGCTGATGGGAGACAGTCGTTCTTAGTCCCCTTTTTTCTTTATAAAGTTTAATTTTGAGTTGGGAAGGAAAGCATGTTGGGAGAAGAGAGAATGATCGAGACAGAGATCAAAGATGTATGAAGTTGATTTGAAGTGAATGATCATTTTTTATTTAGTTTTTCCTATTAAGATAGCTGGTTTAGTTGGTGAAAACTTTTACTCCAAATAATGAAATTAGTTACCTATGTGAATATCATTGATATTTTAAGGATTTTTACAATTAATTTAACAAAATTATTCATAGTGAATAGTATCAATGATCGATAGGAAAACTAGCTGTTCTGAAGTGAGATCACCGACTCTAATTTATATATTTTTAAGATGCTACCATTTATTCATAGTAGTGGTTTTGAAGAAATATTAAGGGCTGGTTATTCTTTTTGATTATTACGAGTTAAAGACTTTGGAAAGGAGTTGAGAGATCAGCAATTGACATGAAAATTAATATATATTCTATTATTAATGGTTGATTATACCATTTTATATTTTTGTATATATTTTGAACATTTTAGGATAAATCTAAAGAAATTCTTACCCCGATCTTCTAAACTTACGGATACGCCCCATAGATTAATTTAAGTCTTCTCCAAACTTACTCTGATACGACTACATAGTCAACATTTTCTAATAATCCTACTTTTAGTATTTAGCTGTATTATCCTTCAAGCATGTTATTACAGATTTGTCCTGGTCTATCTCCAATGTTATTGTTGATTAAATTATAATGAGTGTAGGGGTTGATTATATGTTAAGGAAGATGTAGTTGTTTTAGTTTTTGAAATTCATGAATTCTTTTGTTTGTCTTACTTATTCCTGAATTTATACTTTTACCACTTTTTAAAGATTTTAATGTTTTTCTCGTCTTTAATGTCTTTGCTGTCTTAAAAGATTTTGCTGTCTTGAAAGACTTCGCTGTCTTAAACGATTTTGCTGTGTTAAATGTTTTTATTGTCTGATTGTAAGTCAAATAGTTCGTTAGCTGACTGTTTTACTTTAAGGGAGTATTAGCGATGAATATGCATGGTCCAAGCTTGAAACCAACGAGAATTTATCATATATCCTATTGCTTTTCCTTTTTCTTCATTTAAAATATTATTTAGTTATAAGAAATTTTATGCCAAATCTCTTTCCAACTCTTCTTATGCAAAAACACTAAATAATCTTCTCATTTTTTAATAATCTAGCAATTTCACAGATTTTTAAATCCATTCATTAAGTGAAATTATAGATTTTTATTAAATATTTCCCTGCCACTCTACGATTTATTCTTCTGCTTAATCATCTAGCACAAGCCATTGATTTTATAAAAACAATTCTTTTAGTTTTGAATGATTGATGGTTAGGGTGAGCTAGGTGTCATAGAGGGCGAAAAGAAGAGCTGCTAGATTTTAAGAAGGTCCAAAATAGCAAAGACTCATAGCTTATAAAAAATCACTCCAGGTGATATAGGGTTCTGATGTATGTTTGAATAATTCAAAAAAACGTTTTTTCTTATTCTAGCCTAAAATTAAAGTACATTGTTGTAATGAGCTGATCGATTGTTGAATTCAGGAAATAATTTGATAAATTATTAGAATCCTAAAAGCTTTTTTTATCTATGTTGAGAACAATTGGCCTAGAATAACTTCTTTAATTTGAACAAACGAATTGGCTACCAGTGCTCCTTAAGGGAAGGGAATGAAAGGTGGGAAGAGTAAAGTTCAGAAGCTGTGGATTTTAGACAGCTAAGACCCATTTAATTAGTTTATAATTGTCTTTGAATATATAGTTAAAAAATTAATCTTTATTAAAAGCAGAAGTAATTTAATCAAGAATTATAGACCATAACTGACGACAATGTTGATGATAGTAATCCCCCTATACTAACCACTGACTCATCGAAACTTGGATAAATTCCTGAATCTTTCAAAACTGGTAGCATATCGAAGCTATCTCTTACAATTTTTTGCAATAAAGCATGTTTTCTCTCTTATTGAACTGATTCCTTATTCATTTGATAAAAATTAGAAGCCAGACTAATGCAGATGCCAATACATCTGATTTTTAGTGAAAGAGCATGAAAATATTTCCAATTCAATTGAAATATTTTAACTTTAGCAGCTACACTAATATTATCAAGTATCCAATAAAAAAAATAACATATTCTGTATGCTATCTGTAGTACAGTACCTATATCTTCATCACCAAAAAATATCAACTGCTTGATAGCTTGGAACTAGTCTACACTTTTGAATATTCTAAATAGTTTTCTTGCTTCTCGAATCGCTTCTGCTTTAATTTTATGATACCGAAAAGGGTACGGTAGATAAGAGTTCGATATTCACTGTGTGGTCGATAGTAGGCTGCTAGAAATCTGCATAGATATTGCAAAACTTTACACAGTTTGTCTCTACCTTCTGAATATATATATATTTACCTGTTTTTCTAAGCCAAAGAACTAAGGATTGGATTGTCACCATTATTACTCTTGATATTGTATTATTATGTCATACTATGTTATAAAATGATAAGTATCAAGTCATTAATATCCACCCATATCTCCTATCTATTTCTACATTTGGCTGATTGATTCTTATATCTGTGCATTAGCTTCTCTAATCTTTTCAAGTTACCTTTCGTAACTTTATTTTTCCTCTTTGAGGGAGTTGTTTTATTGCTGTAATTCTTTGATATTTCTTTATTGACTATGTATCTCTTTGGAAAGACCTTGGTTCTACCCTTATGAAGTTTTAAGAGTCTAAAGTTCTTTCATTTTTGTATTTCTACGATACACCATATAAGCACAAAGAGTTTAGTATGTATCGATTATTTCATTTTTCTTTTTCTATTCATGAGGATTGGTCCATTTCATAATACACAAGTCACAAGATCTTTACTTGTTGATCAAAGATCGAGAACAATCATTGCAGACAGCATTAGCGCAGACTCGACAATGATGTTGTCTGAAAAAGTTACTAAAATTTTTAAGACAAATAATGCAGTAAGGTTGCTTTTTGTAAAGATCTTTCTTTTTAAGAGTTATTTCTTGGTTAGGAAAAAGTACAAGGAATTGAAAGTGTTATTGTACCAGCACGACCACCAATCATAAACGATTTGGACTGTGGGTCTTCGGAAGTGATGGAAGAGTTTTATTGAGATTCTATATCTTAGTTTTCCTTGTGTCTACGAAGCATGTGCTGTTCTTTTAATATCAAATTATCATTTTATTCTGATATTTCTGATAATCAACTATTACTATCTTTGAATATTATCAAAATATGGATCATCTATTTCCTTTCTTCCTCATTGTAACCTTCATGACCCAAATAGCAGCAAAAAACTCAATTCCTGCCAATCCTAAACCTGTAGAATTAATTATCACTTCAATCATAACCACATAAGTCTGCAGTCTTAGTTGAAAGGCATAAGTCAAAATAACAAAGAAAGTAGCCACTATGTAGAAACCTAGCATTTTTGCCTATTTTTCAGAAACTCCTCGATCTGCCAAGTTGTACCTAATCAATTGAGTAAAAATGAACATGACTAAAGTAGTGCTTTGGCTAACTAAGGCATAATTAGGAAGAGGGTAGACTGTATCTTTGTAGGCAAGTAGGGCAATAGTGATGACCATGTAGAGGATCAGGAAGAGTCGATCGTAGTGGTTAAGTGCAAGGAAGGGGATGGACATGACGGTTGAGGGAGAAAGGTTTTTTTTGAATTATTTTTGTTAGTTATCTTCGGGTACTATCTCTTAATGCTAGCTCATGTTTGAATTTAGTTATAATATGACATTTAAAATCTATTCATTTGTATAATAGCGATCATGGGTAATAATCCAGCTACTAGGGAAAAACTTTCATCATCGAACCAACTTTTGGTTGGTTTCTAAAATGTACTTAGATAGTTACAAGAAACCATTAACTCTTTGTTATGCGAATTCCATTCTTCAAGTGTTATTCCATCATCCAGTATTCTGTGATATTCTTGATACTGCCGAGTAACTTAAATATCGACCTAGATCTCCTTCAGGAATTATAGGGCACCTCAAAGAACTCCTAGATTCAATGCGCAAAAGAAAGAAGTTGTAGTCTGTTTCTACAAATAAAATCATGAAATTCGTCTAAAACTAATCAGCTATCTTTTAGAGGTAAAGACACCAAGATTGCCATTAGTTTTATATTTGGCTGATGAATAGTATCAATGATCAACTTAAAGGCAAATAAAAGAAAGCTACTGCTTTAGAGGGAGAGTTCTTTTCAAAAAGAGCTACGAGAACAGAATGTTGTTAATGTAAAAATGGTATGTAGAGGGTTATGTAGTTTCTGAAAGGGAAGAGGAATAAGTAGATTTATCATTTATTTTGCCTGAACCCAATGTATCAATAAATTATTGTTTTACAAATTATAGCAAAGCATAGAGGTTAACCGGCCGTGATAAATTTAAATGTGATAAATGCTAAAGTCTGGTAGATGCTGCCAAATGTACTTTAATAAAGACTCTTCCTAACTTCCTTTCAATTCATTTGAGACGATTCAAATATGACTAAAACAAAAAAGGTATAACAAAACTAAACTGGCAAATTCCTTTTCCTTTCAAGTTGAAAATAAAAACCAACTATTCTGAAGACGTCAAAGAGGGAATATACAAGTTAGTTGGAGTAGTAGTGCATCTAGGAACAGGTTAAAACTATGGTCATTACATCAGTTATATCAAAATAGGACAGAAGTGGTTTGTTTTCAATGACGATTAGATCTCTTAAACTGAAGACTACCTTTTGGAGTCCCTGTGGGGGTATAAGGGATTGTCAAAATGTGCTTATATGTTGTTTTATTCGATATGATTGGTTGAATATGAAGATTGTATATATCACAGCTATATATTTTAGATATTAGTTCCCATAGCTAAGACGAAGAGAACTGTTAGGAGTAGTGTTAGTAAAAAAGGCCAAGGAAGAGATAGACTTCTCGATGTTCCTTGGATATGATAGGAACAATTAGATGTTCCGCTTATAAGATAGTTTTTTTTACTTATAATACAGGTATTTACTCCTGCATGCAGATTATTCTATCTTCCAAGGTTACTCATTGAACCAACGTCCATCATTAGGGTTTATCCGTTTCCACTGGCAATGCCGATAGTCTTTGTGCTGGGGGAGTAGGTGGTTTGTGAGACCTGGTCTGATGAAACTTCTATGGTTTTTATTTTAGATTTTTGTTATTTGCTGAGATAGGTACTTGATCTGGATTCGAAATGAACTATTACAAGTTATTCACTTCCTTTCTAGATAAAGCTTTATGATATTATGGTTACTATGCTGATCTGAAAAGTGTTTTTTCAGGTCTCAGTTGATCTTGATATAAAGTCCTAATAACTTGTTTCTTTTCAAGCGAACAGACAGCAATGAAAAAGTTATCGGTTGATACATATAATCCTGCCTGATTGCTATCAACACTTTTGATTTGATGACCATGCACTGCATACTAATGTAGAAGTTGTCCTCTATCGTGTCCTAGCTGATAGAAACGCACTATTTGATCTTAACATCCTGCCATGACTACAAATCCATTGAGACAGAGAGAATTCTATTTAAGCAAAACGCTACCACGTTTCGATGTTTGAAGCTGAAGTCTGCTTGGAAGACAAACTTTTATTTGATATTAGCTCCATTTTCTATCACATCATATACTGTTATGAATTCATTCATGTTGCAGATAAGGATAATATTTATAATTTTATAAAAAATAAGATAAAGATATATTAATATTTTTATGATTGATGCCTCGAAAGTATATTGATATATCAAATATCTATCAGTTTGGGGTTGGGGTTGGGGTTGGGGTTGGGGTTGGGGTTGGGGTTGGGGTTGGGGTTGGGGTTGGGGTTGGG
>CAXIUT010000031.1:0-21888 GCA_964035545.1 Bugula neritina
CCCAACCCCAACCCCAACCCCAACCCCAACCCCAACCCCAACCCCAACCCCAACCCCAACCCCAACCCCAACCCCAGCTAATTTATTAATATTTTTGTATCAGAATAATAAAATATGATGATAAATATAGTTTATTGTTAGATTTGATGCAGAACATTGAAATTCGTAAAAACAAAAACAAAAGAACAATATAAAGTTTGATAGAAGATAGTGCTATTGACTCCTCTTTCAATCATTAAGCACAATAACTAAAAAAGGCCTTTAACTAAACTATCATAACAATGAATATCAAAAATGCTTAGCAAGAAAAATAAATTTAAAAGTTAAAGATAACTGTCAAAGAGTATGAAAATCATAAGAATCATTACGATAAAATAATGAGAAAAATGTAAGAATAAATAAATGCAAAGAATAATAAATTGAATTAGTTGTCTTTACAGTTGAGATAGGTCAAGAAGAAAATGCATTATTATTAATATAAGTTAGAATGTATTCATTAAAATAGAAATCTTTTGGATGCTGAGGATATCTCTTATCAAGAATAAGGGTAAAAATAAAATATTAAGAAAAAATTAAAAAATTAAATCTATTCAGAATTTACTCAGTTGATTAGTCATAAAATAGAACATTTTACTAAAGATCTTAAAAGAATGACGATTTCTAGAAAGCTTTAAGATAGAATTTAAACATTTCTTTAAGAATTGATTTTTATCAGTCCTTATTCAGAATATCAAATAGAACCAATCAGGCAACAAAGAAGACAAGAAATGGTTGGAAAAATTAGAAAATAATCAAGATATTAGGGACTGAATCAGGAAGATGAGTGGAAAATGATGGAAAAATCAGTTGAAAAACTTAAGAGTATCAATAAATAAAGACAAAATGTGGCAAATAATGAAAGAAATTCTTTTGGAAAACAGGTTGCTTTTGTTCTAGAGAGTCCTTTAAGATAGTATCCCATAGATAAGAGTTTAAGTGTAAGTAAAAGAAGAAATTTATTTAATTGATATTTTTTAAGTTTATAATACTTGTTTTGAAATGATAAATTAATCCCAATAAGTATAAATTATTATGTAGTTGAAAGTTCAATGATAAATATCTCAAAGAAGGGAAGTTATAAAGACTGCATACTTGTATCAATAATAAGAAATAAGTCTATGCTGAAATTATCTACTGAAGTATATTACTTTAAAAAGCTAAATTCTTAAAAATTTGCTTAAATTTTAGAATTCTAATCATTGGAAAGTTTCATCAATTCTTTTGAAGTTAGGACAAAAATAAAGTCGAACGACGAAATATAAGAAGAGACAAAAAAGATAGCAAATAAAATAAAATCCATCTACAATCTAATCAGTATGATAGATCAAAATGGTTCAAGTGTATGATTAATCTTATTATGATAATATTATTTCTATCAAGTTATAAAAACATTTTATTGTAAGAATGGCTAATTTTTTCTAAACACTTGATAGTGAGGAATTGAAAGAGCTTATACCATAAATACCTGATACAAATGAGGAGGAAATAAATGAAATGAGATAGTTAGTATTAAGATATACATCACAAACTCATTTTTTTTAATCTCTTAGAAATAACTATTCTTTTTTTAAGGAATTTACGAGATAGAATTTGAAGGAGTTGATGAAAACAGGTGAGATATTTCGAGTAAAAAAGGCTAGGAGTCATATGATAATTAATTTTAATCAACCTACAGTATGTATAGTTGTTTTTGGATAGTTGACAGTATATTAAAAAAAGTTCACTACAGGTCAATTCTTTATTAACATTGGATAAAAGATGTAAATTTATTTTAATCATAAAACTACAATGGTAATGCTGCATAAATAAGATTTATAAAATCAGCTTTATAAGTTATAAAATTACTATTTCATGAAGAAACAACTAGAGAAAATATTACCTATTGAAGAGTTACAGATAAATAAAAAACAACTTCATTGTTTACTTGATTGTGCAAAGTCTTTTTAAGGTCTTTAGGTGGGAAAGACTATCAATAAAGAGGGAGATTCTTAGAAAGGATTATATATATTGTATTAGGGAACTTATTCTTTAAAACTTAGTTCAGGAATTAGCTTTTCATAGATGAGTTATGATTATTTTGGTTAATAAATTTTATGGAAAAATAGTTTTTAATTTGATTTTGAGGCTCTTTCATGTCCTTATAGATTTATTTTTATATCTAAAAATCAACTTCAATCTATACTGACAAACGATAATATTAATAAGATGCAATAAATGCATAAAAAAAGAAATGGATAAAGGAAGAAGATGATAGAAAATATATCAATGAATTTGTAGTTGACAAAACAGTATTTTCAGAAGAAAGATTCTGGGCATAAAATTAATAATTTGTCTTATCAATAGTTAAATGGAAAAACAACTCAAAAACCAAAAACAAAGCAAGTTATTATGTAAAACAGAAAAAGTAAATCGAGAATGTTACCTTAAAAACTTCTTAAAAAACTATCTTCAAAAAACAGTGAAGATTTTTAAAAGTAAGATAATAAGAAGATATTGTTATCAACTATGCACTCTAACTTTCAAAGTAAATTATATAAAGATCAAAAGGCTCAAACTCAAAGGTTATTTAGAAAAAGAGTAGTTACTGAAAATTCTTTAAAATAATAAAAGTCTTTAGATCAATAGTTTCCAGTTCGGAAAAAGAGAGCAAAAACATAGATAAAATAGATAGAAAATGTACCTAAAAATATGTCTTTACTTTTAAATTATTATTAGAGTACAAAATGGATGAAAAAATCAGATTAGAAGGACAAAAATAAGAATGAGGAAAAAAATAGCGACTTCAAAATATATTTAGCTTCATCAAGAGAAAGAAGACTCATTACCAATATGAAAATGCATAAATAAATATTTTTTAAAGATTATTTTGATGTTAAACAGGATGAAAAGAAAACTTTCAAAAACTGGAAATGATTTACTCCTTTATACTACCTTCTTTTCAAAAAATTACTTTAATTAAATATTTTACAGTCTTTATAATGATACATAGCATAAATTGATTTTTCGATTAATTGATTTTAATATTAGCAGCTTTAATTATCATATCTTTAAAATATAAAGTTGATAATCTTTATATCTGATGATGGACTTTGAAGCGTAAAGTAATGAAGCTTTTGTTTAATTTCTAGATGAACCATGCAAAGAGGTAAAATACATTAGATTTAGATTCAAATAGGTATCAGTTAAAACATTCCTCGAGATTCTGGTCTTTCAGGTTATACAGCCTATGTTATAAATGTTTCTCATCCAAAAGAGTTAAAAGTCTAAAGAAGGTATCGATAATTTGATGCTTTAAGAGAAGCTTTAGTTCAGAGATGGCCTGGAGTTTATATTCCTTTCTTACCTCCAAAACATACATCAGGCAACAGTAATTTACGTATTGTCAATTAAAGAATGAAATATCTCACTTATTTTCTAAATTGTATAGCAAAGATTAATTATCTGTATATGAGTGAGTAATTTCAGTTATTTTTGAATTCAAGCAGTTCTGATATGAAGAAAGTCTTTGAGAAAATGCCTAAGCCAACATATTAGTCAATAGTTCTCAAGTACTAAAAGATATTCCCTTAAATTAAACCTAATATTGCTCAAAAAATTGAATTGCTTGCTAGAGTTAAAGATTAAATTGCTCCTTTTACAAAGGAACTTAAATAAACTGATATTGTTCTTGTTAATATCAAAAAAGATCTCTATAAGTTGGCTGTAAAAAGATAGGAATATCTTAAAAGTTTAGGCAATCTTTTCTTTGATGCTTTGCCAGCTTTCTAAAAGTATATGAGTGGAACTTGCTAAGAAGCAACAACTGTTTTATCAAATGACTAAAAACTTAATAATACTATCAAATAGGCTAAAATATCAAAAGCTCAAAGTTACTGGTTGATCTACTAAGCAGTTCGTTTGGAGATTTTAGACACTAGAACTGTTTTTGATTTACTTCACAAGAGAGGAGACATCTAAAGAGAATAATAAAGAATTCAAAAAAAGATAGTTACTAATGATGAGGAACTTAATAGCATTAAAAACAAGAAAAAAACCCTAAAAACCTTTTTTAATAGCAATACTGAAGAATTATCACGTCAGCTCGAATCATAAAATTAGTTTCTTAGGAGTTAGTTAAATTATATTCAACAGACAATAATATATGTAAACTAGCTAGTTCTTCAAAAGGTGATAATGTAGTTCAAATAGAAGAGAATTCGATTGTGGAAAAAAGCCAATCGCAAGATGATCGAGGAAGAGTTATAATTGAGTATAATATTTAGAAATTTTTATAAAATGATCTAAGGAAAATGATAATATATGATGTAAATAGATCATTGTGGTCACATATTGTATTTTTTTTGGTATTAATAATTTTTTCTAAAAGATTAGAGGAAGTTAGGAGGAAGCTGAATATCTTCTTAAGGATAGGCACATAATCCGTTTTAGGCATTTATTATTTGTTTCTAAATAATATCAATTATACAGAATAAGATTAACGTTACTTTTTTGTTCCTCCTTTGTGATTTAATTTGATATGTAAATTCATAGATATAGTTGATTTGTATACTCTACCGCAGTCAGTATAAGGACAGCTGCAATTTTAACTTTTGTATGTTCTTCTTTAGGAATATGGTTTATTAGCTGATCTTTTTTTTTTTTTTTTGGGAACATGAGGTTTTTGTATTTTTTGGTTGTTTTGGATTTAATTTTCTTATTAATTTTGATCATTTTGTTCATTATTTAGTAATTATTGTTGGATGAGCAGTTGTTGAGCGACAGTTTTTTCAAGTTATAAATTTTATTGATTGATAGTTGATAATTCTAGATTGAGTTGATTGCAGGTGTTGAGGAGGTTGTTGTAGAGTATTTCCCATGGAACAATATGATTCATAATTGGAAATATATTATGAAAATCAGTAATTTAAAATAGATAATAGAGAAATTAGCTTTTTTATATTTATCATTACCATCTTGATTTTAAAAAGTTATCAATATTTCCTACTTTCCATGTACTTTATTAAGTATAAATAAATTTTATTAGTTTCTAAAGATCTGGATTACTACTACTTACTGAAGGTAAACTTTTCATCATTTGCATCATTGATTGAGCACTAAAGTAACTCAAATACTCGAATGTTAAATTATGTGCCTATTATCTTGATATCTCTTATTCAGTTTTAGGAACTAGCTTTGTCTTGGATAATATAGTTGCCTATAAAGACATGAGAACTGGTAGTCCTTTTGTTGTCATTAATGATACTGGATTAAATTAGGCAGGAACGTACATACTTATAAATTCATTTGGGCCTTTCATTTTATTAAAAGATGTATTATTTTACCTTTTATGTTATGCTCCTAAAGCGACTGAAAACTTATTATAAAATATTTGGGATGTTTTGTTTTAGTTTATTAATTTGCTTACACCTCCTTGAGTCAATAAAGGATGTAGAAGAGATGGTTGGACGACTAAACCTTATAATTTTAATGAATTTTTTGTTGATACTAGTTCTAGAAGAGATAGGTAGATACTAAAAAATGAAATATCTCTTGGCAAAAGAGATGATATCCTTGGTTAATCTGGCGGATATGATTTAATTCCACCAAATTTATAAGGAAACTACTTATTTCCTTCAACAGCTTGATCTTTATTTCCTTCTTCCTTCATTGGTGTGGTAATGGGTTATTCTTTTTGGTTTTAATTGATATTTTTGAAGACATCTCTGGTGTGTCTGACAGCCCAGGATATTTTTTTATTTAATAGTTGCATAATTTATTATTTTTGAATTATCTATAAATCAATGTTTAGCTTTTTTATTTCTTAAATAAGCTATATATTATTCTTTTGTCATTTTTTTTGTAGTTGCTGATTTTGGTATCATTTTATGTGATCTATTTTTCTATTTCTTTTCATGTGATTATCCTCTCTTTTCTTATGATTTTTTTGATAGTTATCTTGGTGATTTCTTGGGTGCTGTCTTAGGTGATACTCTTACTGTGTATTATTAATTGGATGGTATATCTAAAAATGTAACTTTGTTTTTATTGGGAGTATGACTTTTATCCTTATTAATTCTGTTCTATTTCTATTGGCTTGTTTTATCTATTTCTACTTCTTTAAAAGGACTTCTACTTTGACTTCTTTACTTGTTATTAATCGATAGCATAGGCGATGATTGTTTTGATGCAATGGGAGATTATATTTTGATATTACATAAATACTTATGATACTTTTTGGTGAAGTCAACTAGTAATTTTCTACTTCTGAGGATTAGTTGTATTCTATAGTCATTCCAATTATTTTAGAAGAATTTATCAATATCGTTGATTCTTTTTTTGAGAACTACTAAGATAGGTAATCTATATTCTTCATGCATGACTTTTATTTAGCATTATGTAAGAAACTATCTGATTTATTCTTCAATATAGGGTAGGAACTATATTTTCATTTGATATTTGAAATAATAGATACACTCTTTTTGATTTTACTATCTTTTCTAGTTCATTTAATATATTATTTATTATTTATAAATAAAAATCATTGCTACATCTATTCTAGAGAATCTACGATTTGATACAAATTTTGTAGACGTTTTTTCAATGATATTATCAAAGGTAATCTACTGCTATAACTAGCAACTTATTATGACTAGTTATCAAGGACAAGACTTTTTGATATTTTATGTTTATTTTATACCTATTATGGATTAGTTATAATATTTTTATTGTTTTTATACTATATGATAGGAGTGGTTTCATTAGATGTTTATGTTTTTGATCTAATAGATGATTTTTTTATTTTATTTTTGCATCTTTCGTTTATTCTTTGCTAATGATATATTATATTCTACATCCTTTTATTATCTTTTTGTAATTTAAAAAATGCCTTCTTATTCTATCTTATCTTCATCTATTATTATAACTTCTTCTATTTTATTTCATCTTCTTTTTGTCTTCTCATTATCGCTCGACCAGATTCATACTATTTCTGTTTCTTTATACGATTTACAAACATCCTTGCTTTCTCTTCCAAAATAGAACCTTCATCAAGATATAAATCTGACTAATTTTATTAGAATATCAACTTTTTTTGTCTATTTACTCGAGGTAAAGATCTCTCTTCTCTCCTATATATCTAATTAATAGAATTTGTTCTATAATCTGAATATTAATAAGGCTAGATAGATTGTTTGTAATGTTTATTTTTATGTTTTTCTTTTTATAGATTATTTTTGTAGATTTTACCTGACTTTTGAGTGAGAATGCGATCGATTATTTTTCTTCCTCTTTATATTTTAACTCCTCTGCCTTGGAGGGGTGTTTGTAGTTGATTTGTTTATTTATTTAGTTTTTCTTTTTATTATTTCATATATAAATAATAATAAATTCAAGTATCATTGACTTTTAATTCCCAAAAGATTGAGAAAATGCTTTCCTGCAGGACTTGAATTCAACTTAGATTTATTTTTTTTAACCTAAGCTAACAAATAATCTCTTCCTCCTTTCTCAATCAATCCTAATAAAACAAAAGCTGCTTTAGTTGTTATGAATGGCTAGATATTTTTAACAATTATTTTTGAAAACTAATCACAGAAATAATCTACTACTTCATCTGGTAACCATAAAATACTTTTAATTATTTTATTAGCGTTGTTATCTGCACAAAGACTACTTTCAAAAGATTTATTTTTTAGACATTGTTTGGCATCTTCAAGGTATGCTTTAGATATTTTACTGACTAATTTGTTGTATGATTCATTTTATCCATCTTCTTGTAAACTTTTATATAAAGCTACTATTAACTTATTATTGATGTGATGTTTTAAAATTTGATTGAGAGGTTCTCCTTATAAGAAGTTAAAGATAGAACTATAGAGATGAGTTCTTAGTTATTTTTTTCTTAGTTATTATGACTTTTTGCATTAGCTGTGTTGAACTGTATGTTAATATTTTCCTAAAATATTGAAGTTGTGAGTTCTTGGCGAAAAAATAGAAAAAACTATCCTGAAAACGTTTTGATTTGTTAGCATTTCAGGTAGTAATGTTTATATTTCTGGTAATATAAATTTTTGTAGTTGTACTGTATCATCTACTTCTGATAGGAGTTTGACTATTGTGATATAGGCTGGGGTGTGGCTTTTGATTATATCTGATATTTATGTTTTAAAGGTTTTTATTAAGGTTTTTTTATGTTTTGCATCACAAATATTTATCACTTAGATAAATAAACGAACTCCTTCTTCATCTTTTATCCACTAGAACATCCTATTGCCCAATAGTACTTATAATACTTTTTGTTTTTAGTCTGTAAACATTGATTGAAGTGATAGTCTTAGTATTTGTTTTGATAGATGAAGAGTAAAATACTACTTCTAAATACACTTTAAGGCTAGATTATGAAGTGTTTCTTGAGATTTGATATCATTTTATTTGCTTTTTTACCAAATGCCATAAAATTTATCTTTAATTTGTCTATTTATTTAAAAACTATGATTTCCACATTGTTCTAGAGCTTGAGCTCCTTCTTCTGAAGACTGCATGAGGACTGCATCTTCAACAGCTCCAGGAAAACTGAAATCTTTGCCTATTTTTTGTAATAAGTAGAGGGCATATTTAGATCTAACTATATCTTTCCAGTTGGTGATGATGGATCGATAGATAGCATTTTTTATTTTATCACCACCCCATTTGTATATAAGATATAAAACTCTTCCTCCTTGCTTTTTTATCATAAACTGAGGGAGAAAAGGTTTGACTTCTTCATAATATTTGTTTGATTTTTATATTCTTTATTCTACTTTTACTTCGAGCATGGTTTGGATGGTAGGTAGTTGTTGTAGGTTGGTATTCTTTCTAAATCCTTTTGGTTCTTATTTGGTTTAGTCGTGAGTTGGTTTGTTTGATTTGTTGTTGTACTTGTCTTTGTTGATGGGTTTGTTTTTGTGCTATTTGGACATCTTTTTGTATTGTTGAATAAATTATATTAAAGATATTTATAATACTAAATGGTTATCAAACAGAAAAGGCCTGAATAAAGGTGTTGAATTGTATTCCTTAAGAAGAGGATCTCTACATCATTTGAAGTCGCTTCATAATCAATGCCAAATCTCTATTTCTATAAAAAGTGTTGGCATAGAGGTTGACATAGCATACTAGATCTTCAATAGATAGATAACCTTTATTATTCAAATCCAAATCTGACACCTAAAAACACTAATTCTTCAAACATTTAATCGAAGCACATTACAACACACAGTTCTACCAATGATTTTGCGCCAAGACCAACAATTCTATCAACTCTTCAATAGATGTTGATGATTTATCATGGCCAAAAGGATTGTGTTAATCAGGACCGACAGATATAATTTATTTCAATGTTTTGTTATCTATATTTATACCTTTCTTTTCAATGGCATTTTAAAGTTCTGTCCATTTATTTTATTTATTGATTTTAGCGAAGTAGATTCTTGCTTTGGTGAGGTTGCTATCAAAATTGATTTGTTAGTTGATTTTGGATGCGATTCTGATGGTATGTTATTTGGTTTTGAATTGTTAATTTTGTATTTTTGGTTTTATTATTTATATTTTCTTTTTGTTTGTCTATGATTCATTTATTGTTGATTTTATTCTTATCAGTTGCTCATCTAACATCTTTGCTGCTCCGTTTATCTTGTTCTCTTTTGTGTTGTCTATCTATAAATATGATATCTAGTGATATTTCTCTCTTCTTATTTGCTTTTTCGGAGAAGGGGTTTTTATGTGACTCAAAGATTTCTAGATATTGTTGGAATTTTGTTTGAAGACTGATTTATGATGTGTTATTTTTGGGATTTATTTGTTGTTTTATCTGTTATTTAATCTTTGTTTTCTACGATTTTATATCATCTTATCAAGGTCTGTTCTAGTTTAAGTAGGTTAATGATCATATACTTTTTTATTTGTTTTTATTTTAGGAATCTACTACTATTAATTTTGTTTCAATACTTCATTCCACCATGAACTAGCTTATTCTTATTTTCTTTAATAACTATTATGAATAAATCCTTTATTTTTTTATTCTTCTAGATATTTATTTCTAATTCCTTTCATTTGATCAGATTTGGGTTGATATTCCTCACTCTATAAGTAGTCTAATTGAGGATAATTTCTTTTCTTTTATGATATTTATATTTAATTAAATCTACTAATGGGAGTATCCTATCTTTCTTTTCCTCTTTATCTGGGATTAGATCCTTGTATTTTTTTTATTCGATCAATTAATCCAAAATCAGGCGATTTATCATGTTCTTTTCTATCGGTGGGTCTAGCTGATCGACATGATTAGTTATTTTAACAATACTTTTATTTTTTTACCATATTAAGCAAACCAGTTATCTTATCATTTATACTATCGATATTATTGACCTTCATATCGAATCCTCTCCTCTTGGCATTCTACCTCTTTGTTATCATACTATCATTGCTTCTGGCATAGATATCATTCTAGTGAATTGAATTTGTAGGATATGTTTCTGTTAGTGGTATATTTTATTATAGTTTTCTTCTTAGGTCGTTATTGGTGTTTATTGTTTGTTTAGTTCTTTTGTTGGTGTAGTGATCGGTTTAGTAGGTATTTTACTTGTCGTATTTTTTATCGTAATTGCGATTCATTTTATAAATAAAAATTATTATAACGACTAGATGCTTGCTAATCATTCTCCATAAAAAGAAAAGGGGTTGGGGTTGGGGTTGGGGTTGGGGTTGGGGTTGGGGTTGGGGTTGGGGTTGGGGTTGGGGTTGGGACTAACTCATCTACTCAACAAACATCATATTAACATCCCATAATCTAGTGATAAAGATAGTATCGAATTCAATCTTTTCAAAAGTATTGAACCATCTAGTGATGGAGGAAATCTTAGGGCACAATTGGCTGATAGATAATTTGAAGTTAAGAAGTTGGAAGAGGATTTGGCTTAATATAAGTTGTTATCTCGTTTGGAATCGGAAAAAAATATCAAAAAACTTAAAGATTAACTCATGGCATGTAAAATCAAACATGGCTAAGAGATAAAAAAATGGGAATTGAATTTTACATAAACAGTGAAAAGAAATGAATAAAATTGTTAGCAATTCAAAGCAGAAACATAAAAACAATATAGAGAGCTGATGGAAACTGAAATTAATAAGTTGAAAGCTCAATATTCTAAAGAAATAAATCAATTGAATCAATAGTTATCGACAAATAAAACATAATTTAATGAATTAGTTAATCGGATAAGAGGTGAGTATTAAAATCAGATAAATTAGATAAAAATTAATCATTAAAAAGAAGTATAAACTGTAAACATGAAATACGAGTAGTAGATCAAGAAAGTTTAAGATATTTATGAATCTAAAGTAGTAGCTATTGAGTGTTAGAAGTCAGCATAGATAAAGAAAGCAGAAGAGACCAAGTAAACAACAACTAAGAAGTAATAAAAATATTTGATTCAAATAGGTAAGGTGTAGAGATAGAAGAAATAGTTGTTTTATAGAATGGATGATTCTTAGATGAAGATGAAAGTTGCACAAAAAAGATATTCAGATAAACTTAAATAAATATAAAATATAAAGTAAAAACATATAGCATAAATGGATGAGGTTAGGAAATAGCTAAATAAAGTTAGAAATCAAACATAAGAGACAATATAAGCTTAGAAACTTAAAATATTGAAATAACATTATGAAAAGACACTAACTTTATAAAAGAAATTCAAAGGTAGTAATTATATTTATTTAGAAATGTAAATTTTGAATGAAGAAATGAACAATAATTGGAAAAAAAACCAAAAAACACTAGATCTTAGATTTTAGAAGCGATAGAGTAGACATGAAGATATTTAAATGATAAAATAAATAGAAAACCAGCTATTTTAAAAAGAGAAGGAAACAAGCCATCTTTATCAGCATTTGAGGTTAATTCAGTTATAAAAGGAGAATAATGACAAATTGTATACTCGTATATTTACATCAAGCCGTTAGAAGGTAGATAGATATATATTTAGAAGGGAAATTCTCATCGTCCTGATCGAGATCTTTATTCTATATTGAAGCAGTCTCATACGACAGATTGTAGACATCTTTTGAAGATAACACATAAAGAGCCTAAGTAACTTAAAAGATGATTTTAATATTATTTATGTTTAATATATCAATAGTATTTATATTTTATCATCTTTTATTTTTGATTTTTCTTTTCTATGAAAATAATACACTTTTATTTGGATGTTTTAAATAACTTGTCTATTAGTTTTAGTGATCGTATGCTTCAGTAATTACTCTTTTTTTCGGTTATGGTGTTAAAAATTATGCCTTAATATGTGATTAATATCCTTTCTTTTGTTTTCTTTTTATTAATTGTCCATAGGCTCTTTGAAGTAATGAGTCATCATGTTGCTTTTATTTTTTTATTACTTGTTGCAATTCAATATAGTATCTTTATAGAAAACTATCTTATCTTATATTTACTTTATCTTTTTATCTTTTTGTTGGACTTGCCAACTCAGATTTTTATAAATAGATTTTTGGTGTTGTATTTATGCAAATAGTTTACTTCCTTCGGCTTACTAGGTTTTTATTTTAGTGTTTCTGCGTGGGTTGGACATAGTTTTAAAGCAAAATAAAGTCAATTATAAATAAATAAGAATCTATAAAAATAAAGAAATATCAATGGAAACAGAAACATCCTTTCTTTTATTTAACTTTTATTTATTATTTCTTTTAATATTTGAATTAAGTCGATATTCTTTTATTAACTTATTTTCTATTTGAATATTATTTTTTATTACTGAGTAGAAAATGACTAAACCCTGTTAGTTCTACAGCTTGTGAAGGTTATAAACTGGGGTAATCATTATATTTTTTACCACTCTTTTTGCATGCATACAGTTCCCATCCATTTCCTTCACTATTCAATTCAATACTATGTTGCTATTGGAACTGTTTAAGAGCTTTAGATGTAAATTATTTGACTGTAAGGGAATGATAGGGCAATATGATGGATAATGTTTGGGAGTTGATGATGATGAAGACATGAGTTTGAGGATGATGGTAGTTGATGGGTTGTTGGAGTAGAGAGGTTTTAGTTGAGGTGGTGTTGATGGAATCTTTTGACTTCATTTTCTAGGAGTAGTTTAAATTAGTAAAATAATTATTCCAGAATTTTATATTTTAATAACTAGCATTATATTTGATTAAATTATCATCCGACTGTTATAGATAAATTAAATGGTATTTCAGTGTTTTTAAGAATAAATGGCTACTCATCTGGAACGATTTATTCTTATTATTTGTCAAAAAGTTTATCAATAGCTTATACCTTCGAAACCTATAAAATCTATTCTTTCTGAATAGGTTCAGGTTAAATCTAGTTCAGCTTGTCCTTGACAACTTATTCTATTTTAATCAATTGATACAAATAATTGGGTCTTTAATATTGGACTAGAGATTATCTTATCGTGGTCTTTGAAATAGATCTTCTATTTTATTTTAAACTTTTTTAGGTTACTCTTGATTGATAATAGGTTCTCCTTTGGACTCTAGTGGTTTGTTATTTTATTTTACTCTGCCTGCACAACCTCCCATGGTTTATGATTTTATTCAAATAAATATAATTGATAAGATTCGATAGAGTTTACAAGAATAAAAAGTTAAAAAGTATGATTCACTAAACTACAATATTATATTTATCTATAATTTGTGGATTATTATTAATTTTTCTTTTCAAATCTTGACGGAGACGACCTTAAGTATCATAAGTATTAAAAAGATGAATGAGTTCATGTTTTATATTTCTCCACTAAGAATCTTTGTACATCATATATGATAGTTTTATTCTACTCTATATTCCTTTATATTCATATTATTACTTTTAGTTGAATCAACTACTGGATTTTATAGCTTTTTATCACTTCTTTTAGGAGATTTTGATTATTTCTTTTTAGGACTTCTGTTTCTGACTGGGCTTAATGGCTGCATACTATCTTTTTAATTGTATTGAATAGTTTAATGTTTATTTTAATGGTTTACGCTAAAACTTACTCTTTTTCTTTGCTTATTTTTCTTCTATGAAATCTTTTATTTTTATTCAGGTATTTTTTGTTTATTTTGTATACTATCTGAAATATCTACTGCTTAAATAGGTATCTTTGTTCTATTTTTTGCTTTTTATTTTTGTTAAACTTCTTTAATGCCTTCTTCTTTTGATTGAGTTTGTCTTTTATTTTGAGGTTAGTAATTCATTTTTCTTCTTAAATCACTCAAAACTTTCTAGCATTCATTTTATTGTGGAATACAAGGTGCACTAATATTGATTTTATCATTTCTATTTGATGAGTATCCTCGATTTGTTTAAAAACCATTAAATCGATGACTATCTCTAAAAGTCAAGAGTTGATTATAATCTAAAATTTACTTTTAATATTGTTTTGCTTGTTTATCTCTAAGAAGAAATCTATCTACTTCAATTTGTCTTAAAATTTGTTGAGACCGCAATTAATCTTAAACTCTTAGATCTCTTAATCTTTAATCTTCAAGTTGAGCAATAAATCTACTCTTGCTAATTAATTATGCTATTTTGTTTTATTTTTATTTTATCTATGATTAGTAACCTGCTATTTTTTCAAGAGAATAAAGATGATTCTTAGTTCTTGAATATCTTTCGAGTTCAGCTTGTTCTCTTAGCAGGTCATCATGATGAATTGCAGTTAGTTATGCATGTAGGTGGTTGTTATGATATGGGTGAGGACGGTGTGTGAGATATGGACGGTGAAAAAGATGATTCATTGATGATATAAACTGATAAATATAGAGTTAATATTATAATTTTATCGAGATCATTTTAGCTGTTCAGTTTAACAGTATATCTTACTTTTTAAACAAAACTTGAGCACACTTGATATGCATGAGTTTACTTTGGACTTTCTACTTAGTTTATTTAGGTATTTCTGACTATTTTATCTCACTTTGTTATTTCGATATATCGGCCTTTTTTTGTTTGAGTTGTAAGTGGTTAAAAAGAGGACTACTAGTCATGATGACATTATTTAGTCTCCATTAATCTTTTTGAAGTTAGGTGATATTTATTCCAAACAATAGCAACAATGAAATGATAAAATATCTTATAGATCATTATCTAAAGGAATCCAAAACTGATTTATACTTTGCTCTTACTATTTTTGATAGGTCCATTTAAACAAAGAAACAATAGTATTTTTAGGTTATTTTTATATTTGATTTGTTTATTTTAATTTTGTTAATATTTTATTTTTTTCTCTTTGAAGTGATTATTTCGATGATCCATTAGCTGTTATTTCAATTGGAATTTCATGCCACATTATTGACATTAATGGGGATTAAAACTTTTCAAAAGAGATAGCATATTCTTGACTTGGGATATTTCTTCATCTGGTTTTATTTGTATATTATTAGTAGGCATAATTTTTCTTATTTTTTAATATTGCTTGATAGTATCTTCTTTGGATGTGTTTGTTTATTCAGATTAACATCTAAAACGTTTACCTGATTAAAAGATAGTTGTAACATTTTGTTCTTTTAAAAGAGAGGAATTAGAATTTACATTTAAATCATTTCTTTCTTTTCTTTATTGTCCTATTTTATTTCTCTCCATTGAAGGAGCACATGTCCTTTCCATTGAAGGAGTACATGTCCTTTCCATTGAAGGAGTACATGTCCTTTCCATCGAAAGAACTGTTCTCTCCATTGAGTGAGGAATTGTTCTTTTTTGCATTTTGGACATTTAAACATCAGGTGAATATTATCTTCTTGATGAATAATTTTGACTGTATGGGTTATAGGATAGTCTTTTATTGTTTGCTATGCCATTTGCTTGGGGGAGGTAACGATTTAGATCTTTGGAAGACATTTTAAGAACCTTTATATAGTATTCTTTGATGTATTGGATAGCTTCGACATTTTTGATAAAATCTATGTCAATTCCAGATCGATTCATGACGGCAACTTTCAAATCTTAGTACAACATTGGATGTATTCTACCGAACCAGCATTTTCTATAGACTTTAGCATGTTCTAGTTATCCTAAAAGTTGATTGTTTGATAGGTAATAAACAATGTTGGGATATATTTCAATAAGAGTTGAATGTAGAATATTACTAAAAATAGGATGATTAAGAAGTAGATCAAGAAGTCCGAGGTAGCTGATCATATTTTAAGTTTTTTTAGGATTAACTATACATTGTCGAAGTATTGGAATAAATTCTTGAACTGAGTTGAGTGGGACTAAGTTGAGGACTAGCTGTTATATTGATTTTATTCCTCTTTCATCGATATTCCACAGCTCATTGACTATTGTTTGAATTAATCTTTTGACTTCCATTTCGGTTGTTGATTTAGAATATAATTATAATGACTCATTTTAAAGCTTGCAATTTATAAAAATAGTTCAATTTGGCTCAATTATATCAATTATTATTTTTATCAATAAAGATAAGATTACTTTTCTTTGATTAATCTTATTTTTTCAATAATTTTAATTAAGTTAAATGAATAAAAATCATTTTCCTTTGACTTAATCAGTTATGTTACAATCTCGTTTGAGAAGAATATCATCAAGTGAACATTTTATTCCATCAATAAAAGTTCTTCGTTTTAACTACTGTGTACAATAAAAAAATCTTCCTGAATAAAATGTAAAAAAGGTATAGATAGTAAAAATAGACTAAAATTAAAGTTAGCAATCACAAATTTCAAATAAATCACAAAAATTAAGTGTAGTTAGTAAAAATCAAAATAAAATATCAAGTAAAAAGTAAGGTAGTATCAATGAAAGTTTTACAGAATAATATAAAATCCAATCAATTAATATTTAAAATAATGCTAAAAGTAAAATAAGTTAAAAAAGTAATCAAAGTCAAGCCTATTAAAGTTAAAACAAATCAAATAAATCCAATAAAAATAATATTTATTCAATACCATCTCATATCACAACTGAACCCTTTATTGATACAGTTAATTGTAATATTTTTGGGTGTTAAGAACCAAATTATAATATTCCAAAAGTTACGTAAGTTAATCTAACTAAATAACCTCAAATAGAATCTAAAATATAAAAAACAAGTAGCTATTTTTATCCATAAGATAATAATAGAAGTTCTTATCTAATATAAGAATAAAAAATTAGATCAAGTCAAGTAGAATCATTTAAAAGTGAGAAAAAGAATAATAGTGACATAATCAGATCAAGTGAATAAACTCTTGATGATAGCGATATTCCTTCTCCCGTACTTTCCAGCTGGAATAAACTAGAAGGATCTTCTCCGAGTCAGTCTTCTGTTAATCGTAGAATAGCTCCTTTTATTTTCAAACAGACCTTTTGATTATCATATATTATTTAGAATATAGAAGAATATTAATATGCAATCATACGAAGAAAAAAAGTTTAGAGATAAGCCTTACACTCAATGTTTTTAGTGCGTTCAGGGAAATCGTCTCAAATGCAAAAAATGTATGAATAACCTAGTTGAAAATATCATTGAGTAGAGGGCTAAAACATAGGAGAAAAAGTTTAGGATCTTTAAATAGACTCAGAATAGCAAATCTTTTAAAATCAATAAGAAAAAAAGTTGTAATAATAACATGGAAATTAGAAGTTGCTATGGATTATGGATGGAACAAGTACAATTAAGGAGAAGTAAATCTAAAGATCTTCTATCTTCAACGGTAGGAAACTGGCCTTATAAAAAGACAGGATCGACAAGAAAAATGCATAAACTACCAGCTCCTCGTTTTTAGAATTGGGAAGGTCGCTTAATTGCCAGGTTTTCGAAGACAGAAGAAATGTCAAAAACTCTTGAAAAAGGTTTGTGTATTCGTTGATCTATTTTTTTATATGAGTGAAAATTATTGACTTGGGGTTGGGGTTGGGGTTGGGGTTGGGGTTGGGGTTGGGGTTGGGGTTGGGGTTGGGATCTATCAGAACATTCCCATTCTTCCCATTCCAGATCTTCCGTGATGTCTTCTTCCCATTCCCTCAATATCCATGTCATCTTCTTTTGTTTCTTGAATGAGTGCCCTAACCTTCTCTTCATATCTTTCTTTAATCACATTGTAGAAGGAGAGAGCTTCAGTATAAAGTGGAACATTTTTCTCGTAAAAGACAACACTTTGAGTAATTGGGTCAAATAAGTAAGGTAGGTTGGGATTTTCTTTTAAAAATATTTGAACTGAAGATTATCTAAATCCTGTGAGTTATTCCACTTTTTTTATCGTGATAGTTTGATAAGCTGAAAAAACTTCTTCTAGAATTCTTTTAGTTATTTCTCTCATGCAATCATCATAAACAAACCTGATAGTTGGATTGAAATTTCCATAACTTTCATATTCCCGCTTGATATCACTGAAAAGCTTTTTGTAGTCAGTTCTTAGGTATGCTATTTCAACTTTACTGCTCCATTTAATATCTTGCTTTAAGATAGTTCGATCACAATAGGCAAGAGCAAGAATTGAGTAGAGAAATCCCAAATCAGCTACTGAAAGGATGCCATTGTTTACAATTTATTGAGTATTAAAGTGTTCAGACTTCAAATTTTCAAACACTTTTGCCCTTCCTTTTCCTCTGCCTTTTTTAGTAAGCCTGTAGATATCTTTGATCAAAGCCAAAGTAGAAGTAACTTTCTTTTTATCTCCAAGGTTTCTCATAGCAAAGATTTCAAACTAACTGTATTCATGTCCATCTTTGTTTCTACCAGAAGGATCATCGATAAGGTAGAATAGTTAGCGTCCCCAATTAGGCAGTAGATCTTCTTATTTGATAACTTAAGAAGTTTGTTTTCTGATGATTTTTGAAAAGTAGTATTAACTTTCTTTATGATTTCCTTGTTGAGCAAACATTTAGCCCAATTTGAAGTAAATTTTCACTTCATCATCAACTTTTCCCTAAATAAATTGATTCTTACTAATGATTCAAAATTTTATCCCTCAACTTTGATTCGATTTATCTCAATTATTAGTTCATCTTTAAGTTTACCATATTCTCCTGAACGAGGAATATTGTTTTGATTGACTCCCAGTACTTTGTAGATGAATTAGTACTCTCCTACTAATTTGTTTTTGATGGTAAAATCAAGCATTTTGTCTTTGAGAGAGCTAGCTTCCTTAGGATGAGTTTGAATAAAAGCTCTATACTTCCATAGTTTAGTCATTGGCAGATCTCCATCAATAGCTTTAAGAAATTTAGACTTTAGATCTTTTTGAGAGTCCATTTTGTAAGATATATTAATTATATAAAAGATTTATGAATGATTGTATTTTTATCTATCAGAGTACAGATTTCGATGAAAACTTTCGACGACGATTTGTTTTGCAAAAATAAAGTTATTTATCAAAGCGTTGGTTGAAAATAAAAGGTAAATAATTATTTGAATGAGTTTTATGAGTGATAGGAATGATAATAGTGATTAGGTTGATAATGAGGCTTTCAAATCATACTTTTGGGTAAGCCTTGGTCACGACGCTGACGAATTCATCGTAGTTGATAACTCCATCTCTGTCTTTGTCAGCATACTCAATCATTTGATCAACTTCAGCAGTTGAAAATTGTTCTCCAACTGAAGCTGCAACCTTTTCAAATTCTTCAGGTCCGAATGCTCCACTGCCGGTAGTGTCGAAGGCTTCGAATACACTTTGAAGAGTGCCTTCATTGGCTGAGTCAGATCCAAAGCCGAAGACTTCAAGGAAGGTTCCGAAGTCAAACTCTCCAGTAATTCCAGCTGCGTTTACGATAGATAAAATCTGTGAGGCTTGATCATCGAGCTTGAGGGCCTTGATGGTGTTGACAAGTTCTTCAGTGGAGATTTGTCCACTTCCGTCATAGTCAAAGACGTCAAAGACTTCCTTGAGCTTGCCGACTGTATCAGCAGTCAATCCTTTCTTCACGTACTTGGAGGCGTCAAAAGCTTTTTTGGACATAAGATATTTCTAATTAAATAAAAATTAATCAGCTCATATTAATATAACCCGAACGAAATTAGTTGGAATCGAACATAAAATAATAAAATCTATTTCATGGAAAACTGAGCTTTTCAAACCTAGTCTTCAATACAATCAAGTTAAATATAATCAAAGACCATATTCTAAGTTTTATTTAATTTTTAATTGAGAATTGACATCTATATTTATGACATTTTAAAGGATTTATTCAAGTCATTTGTTTGAATAACCTTCATATTTATCATTATTTTCTTTTGATTATTCTTTTTATAACCGTGAAGAAAGTTTTAACTAAAATAATTCGAAGAAAAGTTAGTTTTAATTTAGATATATCATTTATTTAAGTATATGCAGAAATATTACCATGATATTTACTATCTTTTCGATAGTCGAGCCCCAGCATAGTTCCAATAAACCTCAATTATTTCATTTTATAATGAGCTGATTGATAATCTTTTGAATTATTAAAAAAACTAAGATTTTTACCTATTTTTTCTTGCTTAAATCGATACATATTTCAACAAATAAAATATCTTCTTTATTGATTCATAAAGAAAAACCAGTTTCTTTGTGTTTATTTTACTTAAAGCTGTCAGGATAAAAGCAGGTTACTTCTAAAAAACCACAATCCTTACAAAAATAGAGTTTTTTAAAAATAATTTTTCATCCTTTTTTATCGTATTATTGAATTAAAAACTCACACTTAACTATTCTTCTTTATTTTATTCGGTCTAGCTTACTCTTAGCTTATGATTTGAGGGTTAAGGCTCATGGTTTGGATTTATATTAAAATGTATCCTGATGAAAAGTGTCAAAATACTCTAACCTGGATGCTTATCACTTGTAGTTTAGTTTGTTCTATCCTAAAATAGTGTTTTCCCTGTTTTACTTGGTTACTTTTGACAAGCAAATGAATAGATTTGGTCAATAAAATTATGAAATAAATATATTTTTGATTAATTATCAATTATTCTTTATTTTATGACATTAGAAAAATAAATAGACATTGTATTTCTGATGTTTTTGAAGGTAAAAAGGTAAAAACATCACAATATTATCGAGAATAACATTTTATTAGAATATTTATTAATATTAATGTCGTTATATGAATATTTCAAGATTCACTTATACTTATCGATGATATAATAATATATATAAATCTAAAAATAAAATCCAAAACAGTAGAGATTAATAAAGATTAATTATTGATGATATTTTCTTTTGATTAAGAAAGAGATCACAAATGGACAGATATTTAGACCATATATCAAAGAAAAAAAGATATCTTAGAACACGAAAATAAAAAATAAATTCAAGATTCTTTGTCTACAGGAATGACAATCAAAGTAAAATCACTCAAATATAATAAGCAAACTGAATACTTTTAATCCTACTGATTGATGATAGAAAATTTAACCTTCCCTTTTCCATGATAATCATATTTTAAACCTAAAAGTTGGACAGCCTAAAGTAATAAACATTTGAACAGTCGATAAACAAGTAAAAAATACTGTATCTCTCATTCCAAAATATATACTATCACTGATATGATAAGAACTTTTCACTCCAATATGATCACATAAAGTTCCAAACGGCTTGAAGTATAAAAATTAGCATTTATACACTTCATATATTTACTTTTTTAAGGAAAAATACTTGATTGTATCTAAGAAGGAGGATAAAGAAAGTATTACTGATTCTGGTCAATTTAAAGTAATCTGATGAAGATATAATTGATATGTTATGATAATAATCTATTTTAGTATTTTATTCTCAAACATTAAATATCATTAAGTTGAAGGGGTTGGGGTTGGGGTTGGGGTTGGGGTTGGGGTTGGGGTTGGGGTTGGGGTTGGGGTTGGGGTTGGGGTTGGGGTTGGGGTTGGG
>CAXIUT010000032.1:0-32493 GCA_964035545.1 Bugula neritina
CCCAACCCCAACCCCAACCCCAACCCCAACCCCAACCCCAACCCCAACCCCAACCCCAACCCCAACCCCAACCCCAACCCCAACCCCTTTAAAATATATTTCAATGTTTAATAAATTAATTTCTGATAATGAATATATTTTTTCTATTCTATGAAATCATTTTATTTATTCTTTTTTCGAACTTTCATTTTTATCATAAACGAACTCCTTTAAAAATTCTTCTGAAAAAGTGTTGTATTATTCATTTATTTGCCTTATTTAATCTTCTTTTTTTTATTTTTTTTCTTCTTTCTAAATACGTATCTTTTCTTAGAAATCCATCTTGGCTCTTAATTCTTGAGATTCTTCAAACCTTTTCTCAAGTCTTTTATTGAAATACCTTACACTATCCATTTATCTTTCCCAGTACTCATTCATGGTTTTATCTTCATCACCTACTTTTCTCACAAGTGTAAAAGGAAGTTAAAGGATATGAAGAGTTCCTTCTTGAGATCCTACAGCTAGTATATTCTGGTTGGAATGGTGGAACTTCATAGAAGATATGCCAACTGATCCAACAGAGTATTGCATTGTCCACTTATGTGATTGGTCAATGAAATCCCAAATATCAATTGTTCCATTAGACTTAGCGATGAAACAAACTCCAGCTCTACTTGGGCTCCAACATCCAGCCGTATTAAAGCAACCCTTACTAATCATACTGTTGAATAAAGGTACCTATCTTAAAATATTATTACATCAAAATTATTTTTCCAAATACAGAAGTGGAAATCATAAACAGTTAAGATAATATTTTCATTGGAAGGTAATAAATCTAAAGCAACTATTGGTCGAAAACATCTTTACTGATTCCAATAAGCAGTTATAGTGTCATTTTTGCTCCCAGCCTCATCAGCTGATCTAGCTGACCAGTCACAAATAAATAGTTCTCCTTGATCGGAAGTACCTGTAAAAACAGTTTTTTTTTAATTTTTGCTAAAAGCGAGAGATGATCCTCCCATTGCTCCTCCTCCTTAAGGCCTAAATAAGTGAAATCCATATCCTGCTTTCCAATTAATATTTGAATACTAGATTAATCATTATTTACGTCAGTAATCAATTTTTTTTGGTTGTCTAAAAATTTTTTTTCCCAAAGAAGAACTTGTCCATCAGTCGAAATGGTTGCAAATTGATTAATCTCAGCACCATTTGTTGGGATTAAAGCTGAATAAGATTTTTTCATTTCAATTTAAAGTGTTGAAGGAAACCACTTAAGACTTATAACTGGAGTTTTATGGGAAGGAACATTACGCTTTATTTGATCAGTGACAGGCATAATATTTGAAGGATCTTGTAGTGTTGACATTAAACTAGGAGTTATTTCTCTTATCTCATTTGAATCTGATTTCTTAATTTTTTTTTTGTTGAGCTGTCCAAGCTGGATATTTTTTAAATCCCACATCATTATCTGCCCATTGATTGTCCCAGCTACGATAATAGAAGGATCTTTAGGGTTAAATTCAAATGTTGTTATTTATAGAGGAGAACTTAGAATCAACAAAGGATCTATTGCATGCATGTCTTAATAGTTCCAAAACAAAATAAAAGATTTTGAAGATTTCATTGAAAAAATAACCCTTTCATCATAAGTTAAATTTTATAGAAAAGATTCTGCTATTAAAGGAGGGTTTTTTCTTCCTTGAAGCCAAGGCTGAAATTGTATGCTCGAAACTTTCTTTCCCTTAGATTTCAAGTAAAAAAGGTTTTTTGTTTATTTAATAGTGTTCGATAGTTCAGAAGCCTCTTTTCCTCCAGATTAATCTGGAAGTACATCAAAATCATTCTGAAAAATATCAATAGTTTAATTTGACTGAAGAGCTGCTTCCATTTCAGGATAAACATTATCTAAAAAATGACTTAAGTCATCGTCTTTAACTTTAATATGGTGATGGTGATTTTTTTCTTAATTAATTTGAAGACATTTATTAATTTTTCTTTTGAAAAAGGTTTGAGAACCTGACTCAGTATATGGTTCTGACCCTTGTAAACTAAAGTAAGTTATATTTTTACCCAATCTCTAAAACTTTTTTTTCTCGAAGGCCAAGCTGCTCATCTTTGAAAGCAATGAATTGTATATTTTTATCGCTATCAGTTTATGTAAACTTCACAGGTTGATCAAAATCTTTTCTTTTTTTAATGAATTCAAGCCTGAGGAGATTTCTAGTGGATTTAACCTTTTGGTTTTTGATTTCAGATTCTGTTTCTGAGGCAGTCTATGACTTGTAAGGTCCAATGACAAGATGTAATGGATCTCTGATAACTTCAGTTTCAGTCATCTTGGAGATTCAAATAAAAAATAATTAAATCATAAAATATCATTGATAATAAATTCTTTAAAATCATAAATAATGTGAAAACTAAGAATAATAATAGTTGGATTCAATTGAGATAATCTTCTAAAATGAGATATTTTATTTTTTGAAATAGTAACTATAAAATAAATTGATAAAATATTTCTTTTACAAAAAAATATCTTTATAAAATGACTTAATTCTTTAACTATCTTTGAAAAGAATTCAGGATTATTATTTTATTTTGATGAAAACATAATAAATAATCAGAAAAAGCTTTAATCCTGATTAAAAGTAAGAGTATAGGAAATAGCTTTTCGATGTTAAGTAGTCAAACAGTTATAAACAAATCAAATCTATTAAATCTGAAAAAGGAGGACTTCAAAAAATATTTACCTATCACTATGCTTAAGACAAAAAATGGTATTTGGGTTCAGGCTCTTATGGAAAAGTTTTTGCATGCTTTTTTGAAGAGGTAGTAGATAGACAAGTTCATAAGTTCGCCTTGAAAGTTATCTAGATTCCTTCTAATTTTGCTTAGGTCAAAAAAATAGAGTAGACAGTTGCTACTACTCGTGAATAAATAAAATCTCTTATAAAGTTAAGACAAAATCCCAATATAATAAAGATAGAGGATGTAATAGGGGACAGATAGCATAATAGGATTTATCTAGTTCTATAATTTTGCAATAGCAAAGATCTCTAAAGCTATTTCTAACAAAAGCATAGGAATAATATGATTAAGACTGAAGAAGAAGTTCTTTTCTATTTTAAGCAGCTCCTCAATGCTTTTCAGGATCTTTATAAGTACTGAACATCTTGATTTAGATATAAAATTATTCATCGAGATATAAAACCTGCTAATATCTTTGTGCATAATAATGTTTTAAAAATTGGTGATTTTGGACTCAGCCAACAGCTCTTCGAAAAAAAATAAAAGTTACATGATATTACTATTATAGGAACTTTTGTGACCTCTGCTCCTCAACTCAAATTTAAAGAACAATATACCAACAAATGTGACATCTATTCTTTAGGACAAACTCTCTATTGGATGCTTTTCGGAAAATTTGCCTTTCAGCACATAGAATCATTTAACAAAGATTTGCTTCTGAAATAAAGTCTTTCCTTCGATCAAAATACTACGATCAAGTGCTCACCTGAGCTTATTCATCTCCTTAAATCTATGCTTGCCTATAAAGAAGATGATAGAATAAACTGGAATTAGTTGTTCAAGCATCCTCTTCTTTAAAGAATTCCTCGATTATAAGTACCACAAGTGAGATAAACTTACGGTAGAAACTTACAGGGACAGAGCATAGCATACTTACTTGATAATACCATTCCTGCTTAGTTTGGTGTTTATATAGGATAGAATGAGGCAGAGATGAATGATTTACTTCAATATGGATCAGAAAATGGGTATGCTCGATAATGTTTTATGAAAATATTTTTGGAAGGTGTTAATTTCAAGTTTAAAATTCACTTTTTAAAACTTCTTCTTAAATAAGTCTTCGAAATAAATCATAGTTAAAAAATAAAAAATAAAATAGAATTCGCAGTAATGAAGGACCTTTTGAGACTAGGCATTGACAAGTTATTTTATATTAAAATAGATATATTGTCTATCTAAATAAAGCCTTTCTAGATTAACTTAATGGCTATAACACCTTACACATACTAGACATATCCATGCTCAACGAAATAAGCTGCTCAAAGTACTATCGCTCCTATGTATAACGCTTTAGCCTTTAAATTTAAAATTATGATATATCTCAAAAAAAGCCTAAACTATCAAAAGATGAACTCCATAATCTTCAGCGTAATTGTCAAAAGTATGAGATAGGAGATAAATTTCATTTAATTGTTGGAGGATTGTTGCTAAAAAAGGATGAAACATAATTTTTATAAGAAGTAAAAAGATGCATAGTTGAGTTGATGTATTTTGTTAAAGAATAAATCAGATACTACTCTCATCAAGGAAACAATTTACCTTAGTCATAACTTAGCTGCTATCGACCATTAGTTCTCTTGATTCATCATCTTAACATATTTATTCTCCAGAAAAGCATATTTCCTCTTCACTATGACTCAGAGATCAACTATGAAACCTAGTAGTTTAGCTAAAAAGAACTCTACATAGAAAAATCTTCTTTTTTCAAACTTGCACGCCAAATCAGCGATATTATTACCAGATTTTAAAATTGATCTAACTTTGATTAATTATCTAAAATAAAATTTTATGATTATTGTGTTTCATCTATGTTCAGACTTATTATAATAATGTTTAAGCGCCATTTTGAAAGCTAGCATGCCAACATTTCTGAAGTTAATTCTATTAAACTATTGAATAGTTACATCTCAAGTACAAATCACCAGCCTCCAAACTTTAAGTTTAAAAATCTCTACAAAGTTTTAAGAAATAAAAATAAACCACACAAGATTGGTCATCTTTCAGGTCAATAAACATCTGTATAACAAAAAATGTTTCCCCTATTTGATAATTACTGGGGATAAATTAACTATAAAGTTGCCCAAGAAGTATAAATCATTCTTCAAGATCTTTATTATCAAAAAAAATTGGTTTAAAATTCATAATATCTTCATTATCAAATCTTCTAAAATAAACAAATAACCTAACAAATAAATAAATAGAAGGAATAAAATGATTTTAAACTATTTAAGTAACTTGAATTTGTTAATTTTCTAAGTTATTTGAAAATTATTAATGTTTCTGAATCAGAATAGACCAACCTCCTTCATAGTTCCTTTAGTCAGTATAAAAAATCATCTAAAACTATTTCTCTCTTTAAAGATACTAATTATAATTATCCTAATGTTCTGAGTCCTTATTCTCTTTTTTAAAAATATTTTTTTTGGAAAAAATAACAATAAAACTACAATAACTACTAAATAAATGTAATAAAATTAAAAAATCTTATCCTCTAAAACTATTAAAATTAGTATTATTAATGTTTCATTAGCTATTTTTAGAAATAATTTATTCTTAAAACTTAATCTACTTTTGCCTTGAATGAGTTAAATATTCTTTTTCGCTATCAAGAAGAATAAATTATAAAGTTGTAATTAGATAGTTAGGTTAAGAACGTTGATTTTTGGAGTAAAGTTTATAATCTTTTTATAAAAAGTCCTAAATATCACAGTCTGATTGAACTTCATCTCAAATAAAACGGTTTCTAAGAACTAAGTTTCATATTCATGAATAATTTTTAAGGCTGCAGATAGGTAGAGTCGAAAGATCTGAGTCTTTTTGAATCAAATATAAATTATCGTTCAATTATATTGATACTTAGAGGACACTATCTCAAAGAACAAGATTTTAATTTATTACCGATTGAATAAAAATTAGGAATAACTCTAAAAGAAATATATTTGAAAAGATGTATAAATTAAAATTACGATCTTTAAAAAAATTATCTTAAAGAATATGGAAACAGTATTTTATAAAAATTATAAATATCTCTCGAAAAAGGAAAGATTGAATAATCTAAAAATAATATCAAAAGACTACTAGTTTTAGGCCAATATGTAAATGTAATTAAAATACTAGAAGGACATTTGAAGTTAGATTGTGTTCTAAGTTTACTTATTATGTCAAATCTACTATTAATTAGCATTTAATAATCAAAACTCCTTCTCTACTAGCCTGAATAAGTAGGATCATATTTTAAATATACTCTCAAAACAATAATATCATCAACTTTTAATTCTTATAATTAACTTAACCATCTAATACAAGTGTTTGCTCCTGTCCTTAAATAGCATATTAAAAATTCTAAATAATTTTTATTAGACATTCTTTCATAAAATTAGTCTTTCTTAAAGTTTTTAGTCTAAAATCAATACTTTTTAGGTTATTATCAAGCTTTCTAACTAAATTCTTAAGATTTTATAATATTTCTTTAGTTGATTTTGATAAAACATTGTAACTATTATTGGGTTATATCTTTGATCCTAAGTGTTTGCCTATCTTTATAGAAATATATCAAAATTATAAATTAGAACAAAGATTCTATTGAACAATTTCATTCAAGCCATTCTTCAAAATCATTCTTGTTTTAAAAATCAAGTTTTATTGATGAAGAATAACGATAGTCTTTTTCTTTTAAAGATAAATAAAATATACTTTTAAAGGGTACAGTATTATTGATAAAGAGATATCTTTTTTTATGGAATCAAAGAACTACTGAAATAAGATATAAGTAGATTAATAAAGCGAGTAAATTCTTTTTAAAAATAAAATAGAAATATCTTTATTACTTTTTACAAGTTGAAATAGGTTGTAATGAAATATAATGGAAAAGATTTATTCCTCAGTTTTTAAGTTATTTAAAAACTCTTAGTATAGTTTAAACTATAATTGAATTAAAAAATAATATAAAAGAGGGTAATTTTGAAAATATTGTCAACAAATTAAATTACTATATTGAAGAAATAGGTCCAAATATTAACAACATAATCAACTATAAAGACGATCTTTCTTCATAAAACATTAATGTACCTATTATAATTAGAAAATTAATTAAAATCATTTTGCAATCAATCAATTTAATAATCTAAAAGAGATAAAAAATTATAATCAGAAATAAAAACCTTTTTATAAGTATTTGCAGACAACTTAAGTAACTATTGAACAATTCCTTGAAAACAAATAATAAAAACAACACCCAATAAAACATCTTCCACTCACAAATTGAAATAATAAGCAGAGAAATAGTTAACCTATGATATCTTACCTTTATATTAATATTTAGTAATATTGAGTAAAATATTATAATTAATATCCAAATAAATAAATAAATAATATTATCACCCAACCCCAACCCCAACCCCAACCCCAACCCCAACCCCAACCCCAACCCCAACCCCAACCCCAACCCCCAACCCCAATAAATAAATAAATAAATAAATAAATAAATAAATAAATAAATAAATAAATAAATAAATAAATAAATAAATAAATAAATAAATAAATAAATAAATAAATAGTAACAGAATAGATATAATAATGAGTACTAAAAAGGATTCTCCCTTTCTAAACAAAATATAATCACCTGTTGAACTTATGCAACATTTGATAGAAGGCACCAAGAACAAATAGAACTTAGTATCTGTCTAAGAAAAATAGTTATGGGGATAGCTACTCACAAATAAATATAAAATATAAACTTACAAAACATAATTAATTAAATTAGTCCAAAACAATATCTCTTCGAAAGAACATCTTAAGTTTTTACTTTTTTTGATTGAACAAATTCAAAAATCAAAAGTATAAGTCCACTACTAAAAAGAATAACTCTCAATCGAGTTTAACTCTTCTCTTATAAGAAAAAAATAAGCAGAAATTAGTCTTCTAGAATAAGAGAACCCAACCCCAACCCCAACCCCAACCCCAACCCCAACCCCAACCCCAACCCCAACCCCAACCCCAACCCCAACCCCAACCCCAACCCCAACCCCAACCCCAACCCCAACCCCTCAATGATCTTATTCCATCAACCCAATACTCCATAAATAGATGAAAATATTAATATACTTCTTTATATCTAAAAACCAAATCTTTTACTCCTCTCTTCTCTTGTAAATAAGTCTCTTCTCTCGATCCAATCAGTTATTGAATCTTCTTCCTCACCTCCATAGCTTCTAAACACCAACTTCATCTTTTGTACTCCAACTTCTACTCTTTTGTCTTCTTTATCATATTTTTTTATTGTCTTTTTGGACTTTTCTATTTCCTTATGAAAACTTTTATCTTCTTCTTTTTAAATATTCTATTCTTTGGATTATTGAGAAATTATCTTAATCTATTTATCTTTTTTAGTTGACTTATTGTGATTGGAAGGAAAAGAAGGCCTAGTATTGAAGGGATTAAAAAGCATTCCAAATTTTTATTCTAGTCGATCATTCACGCTTGATTATAAAGCAGCCATATCTTAAGGTGACAATTATCCAACTATATTATTATTTCCTTTTATTATATTATTTTATCCTTTTACTCTATTTTAATGTCCAATAATATTAATTTTTTTACCATCAATCTCATTAAAGTTGCCTTCAATTGTATTTTATTTTCCTTTCCAAACATTTCCAACTCCTTAAACATAGTTGTTCTTTTGATCTGTGACTCCTTGAGATGATGAAGTCACTTGAATAATGATTAGGCAGACAGGCAACACAATAGAAACTATCATAACTTAAATATAGAATATAGAAATTATAAAATAAAATCATTTCATAACATTTTCTTTTACTTGATCTCTTCTTTTAGAAGAAATATAGGCAAAAAATGTTTCAAATGAGAATCTTTTTTCAAAAGTTAAATTATTTAATATCTCGTTTCTTCGCCCACCTTTTCAGCTATTCTATTAGCTAAACTCACAAAAAAATCTCTTTGCTTGTTCAACTATTTCACTCTTTATTCTTCTACAAAATCTAATTCTTTACAATACTCTTGAACTCTTTAAAGAGACTCAATCATCTCTTTGATTGTTTCAGGTTTAAAAAGTTGATATTCTTAGCAATTTTTCTTTACTGGTACACAGTTAGAAATGCTAAAAACTATATTTTTAAATGTTTCCCAGTCATTAATCGATATCTATTATCCTTCTAGGTCTAAATCCTTTGATTTTGACTCAGTGAAATTCTTTATTTATGCTTTATCTGTTTTCAATATTTTTATTTACCTTTAAAGCTTTGAGATATATTCCTACAAACATTTATTTTTCTTTTGTTCTGATTCAAGATCACCATCTTTACTTGAATTATAAAGACTGATATCTGTTTTAATAGTTTCTTTTTTTTCTTCAATAAATTGATTTTTGTATCTTTTCTGCAGTTCTTTGATTTGAAGTCTGAATTGAAAATTTTACTACTCTGATAATAGCAACCCTTCCTTTGCAAAAGTTGATATTTAAGTTTAAAATTTTAGTTTATCCTCCAGAGTAGAAATCTTTTTTTGCATTTTTCTTAGCTATTTAGACCATGAAACCTTTTTCTCACTTCCTATCTTAAATGAAGAACCTTCATTCTCATAAAAAACATCTTTTTTATCCTAAAATAACTTTTTAATCTCATTACTTTTTGAATATTTATTTGGTGAAACTGCTATAATGGTACTTTCTGGATCAAAACTATTTCCATTAAAACTTATTTCAGAACAATCATCATTATTCTATCCCATCGAAAAAGATACACTACCCATCGAAGGACTAGATTCATTTTGACAAGTTCTTTCAGTAATGATCTAACTAAAGAGATCAGTTTGAACTTCTGTCGTATGAGTTACTATTAATGAATGACGCTTTCCACTTTGAAGAAGAAAGCTTCTCACTCTTTAAGATATTTATAACTATAAACTTTTAACTCTTTTCTAGAGAATTTTTATCTTTAAATCTTTACTTTATTCCTCCATAAGATAAATATTATAAATCACTCAAGAGAATATCCTTTCCGTATCAAGTTATTAATCTATTCAACTATTTGGGCTGACGATTCATTCTTTTGCAGTCGAAATTGGTAACGTTTATCTGTAGTTACCACTTCAAACTCATTTTCTTTTACTATTGCTGCATAATCATTTAAATTCAACTCAAATTCATTCTTCACTTTTCGAGTTGGAACATAGCGGTAAGCCATCACAAGCCGATCTTCACCCTTTGAAATAGTAAGACATCTTGGTTTATAGTTGCCAAAAAACATCTTCTTCTCAAGAACCTTCTCAAATAAAAAAGTTCCTGGCTTCTCTTCCCTCATATCTTGATTCTCTACTATCAGCTATTCCTTTGATATCGGTGAAGTATCAATAAAAATATTATTAAAATTGATTTGCTAGAAGAATTTTATTTTCTTGAGTTCTGAAGCGGTTGGTCTTTTTTCTGGTTCTTTACAAAGAGTGAGTCTAAAAAGTTCCTATAAATCTGGTTAAATTTATTTGTGAACAGATAAATCACTAATTTTAACTTTTTTAAAGATTTCAATAGTATCCTTTCCTTCAAAAGGCAACTTATTAAAATAAAATTTATAGGCAAGTATCCCAAAGGCCCAAATATCACTTTTAGGAGAATATTTAAGTTCAATGCTTTCAGGACTCATATAATTGGTAGTTCCAACGAAAGAAGTTCTCTTAAGAGAAGCATCTAGCGATGACTAGCTTTTTTATCTTATTCTATTGATTTATTATAGCTATTCTTGGTTGATAATAAGTTGTCCTTCTGGAGATATTTTGGCAGTTCCAAAATCAATAAGTCTTATTTTAAGGTCACTGCCAATGACAATATTCTAAGGTTTCAAGTCTCGGTGTATGATCAAATGAGAATGGAGGTATTAAATGGTTTAAAGTATTTGTGCTAAGTAATAGACCATAATTTTTCTTTTTTTAAGTGCGAGATCTAGTTTTCGATTAACAGTTTTAATGAGGCTAAAAAGGTCTCCGAAGGGGCAAAGTTCAAGGATAATTCCAGTATAGTACTAAGTTTTAACAACTTCATGAAGGCTTATAATTCCTGGATGTTTTAGTTTGCTTAAAATCAATATTTAAAGTAAAACTTAGTGAGCTTTACCCATCTTTTGTATTTTTTGTATTTCCATTGCTTTTATGGCAAATACTTGCTTTGTGTTTCGATCACGAATTTTAAATATCTAACCATACGATCCTTCATTTATCTTACCATCAGCCTCATACTTTTTACTTTCAAGAATTTTGTTTATCAAATTCATCTCATCCTCCATCCACCACTAACCTCCTCTTTTAATTATAACTATTAACCTCTCATTCGAATTATAACTATTAACCTCTCATTCGAATTATAACTATTAACCTCTCGTTCGAATTATAACTATTAACCTCTCGTTCGAATTATAACTACTAACTTCCTCTTTTAATTATAACTATGAATCTATTTTGTAAAAGTACAAGCAAATATGGTTGATTTATGGTTTAAAGAATATTTTTTGAATTAGTAACTGGAAAATATAATTAATTTTAGTAATAATAATCTACTTTAGTATAATAGGGAAGATATTCACTATATAACAATCAATGATTTAGAGTCTGTAGAACAACAGCCCATATTTAAGATAGATTTTTATCCTTTTTGACTTAGACTTAGTAAATAATTAGAAACAACTAGCTATAAAGGTTATTCAGCACTCATTTAAATATTTTTACTCAATTCTACTAAAGTACCGTACTTTGAATTTAGAGATTTTATCAATAACCTTCTAGAACTATAGTGGATGATGCAATGAGAACGACTTATAGTAGTATCTGCCAGACTAAGATCATTTTATTGTCCTCTTCCTACCATCAATTCCAATCCTTCTTCAAGTCTAATCAAAATTTAAAAAACCTTATTTTCAGAATAGTGTTCGAACTTTGCATAGGGAGGGTGTATTTGTTCATCTTGAAAAAGAGAGTATTTTCTTCCTTCATAAATTACTTCATTGCTGATAGAGTATTTACATATTTAGCACTGAAATGGTTCATAGCAATAGTACATACAGTGAGGCGCCTAAAACCGAACAGTTTTGCTTCTAAACCAATCTTTAAGACACTCAAAGTGCACATACTTCATTGATCCTGCACATAAACATACATTAAAAAGAGGATTTTCTACACTAAAACGAGACTCGAAACAAAAACGACAACTTTTTTAGGTAGTAGATACTTGACTAGCCACACTATGTTCCATCAAATACTCAGAATGCTTCAAACTAAAACTATCTCTCATCTTATTCAACTGGTACTTATTAAAATATCCACTGTTCTTCAGAGGAGAGTCCAGTTGAGATATCCTGTGTCCTCTGGAATCTCTATTGTGATTGTTTCTTGTAACAAATCTAGTTAGCTTTTGAGAGTTTATAAAAGCTATTTCCTTCAAGTATAGTTATACTCGTCCTAATTTGATCCGATCTCCTTCCTATAGCTCATATTCATAATTTTCAGGAATAACTCTCCAGATGGGGAATCTTCCTTCTCTTTGGGAGCGACTTAAAATCATTTCTGAAGAGACAGAAGAAACCTGTTTAAGAGTGAAAAGTTAATTTCGAGGATCTTGAAGTAAAGAGTGTTGGATATCATTTTGTTTTTAGTAATGATGTATGTAGGAGGGGAAAGATATTTTAGTACTGATGAGAGATTGTTTGTCTTTGGTGAAGTCGAATAATTATTTATCCAGGTTTGAGTTTCTGTTGATGTTGATCCAAACCTAACTCTAATTATTTTGGATTGCTCCCATTATAATCTTACCAAATTTTGAATAACAAAACGTTAAATGCTTTCTCCTCACAGCTTATTCTTTAAAATTAAATATTTATAAAATAATGTTCTTCCCTATTGCTTGATCGAATCAAAATATATTCTTTTACTTCTTATCTGTTTTAATTGTATCTCCCAACCCCAACCCCAACCCCAACCCCAACCCCCAACCCCAACCCCAACCCCAACCCCAACCCCAACCCCAATAGTCAATGATCTTATATTCAATAGTCAATGATCTTATATTCAATAGTCAATGTTATTATATTCAATAGTCAATGATCTTATATTCAATAGTCAATGATCTTATATTCAATAGTCAATGATCTTATATTCAATAGTCAATGATCTTATATTCAATAGTCAATGATCTTATATTCAATAGTCAATGTTATTATATTCAATAGTCAATGATCTTATATTCAATAGTCAATGATCTTATATTCAATAGTCAATGATCTTATATTCAATAGTCAATGATCTTATATTCAATAGTCAATGTTATTATATTCAATAGTCAATGTTATTATATTCAATAGTCAATGATCTTATATTCAATAGTCAATGATCTTATATTCAATAGTCAATGTTATTATATTCAATAGTCAATGATCTTATATTCAATAGTCAATGATCTTATATTCAATAGTCAATGATCTTATATTCAATAGTCAATGATCTTATATTCAATAGTCAATGTTATTATATTCAATAGTCAATGATCTTATATTCAATAGTCAATGTTATTATATTCAATAGTCAATGATCTTATATTCAATAGTCAATGTTATTATATTCAATAGTCAATGATCTTATATTCAATAGTCAATGATCTTATATTCAATAGTCAATGATCTTATATTCAATAGTCAATGATCTTATATTCAATAGTCAATGATCTTATATTCAATAGTCCCCAACCCCAACCCCAACCCCAACCCCAACCCCAACCCCAACCCCAACCCCAACCCCAACCCCAACCCCAACCCCATATTCAATAGTCAATGATCTTATATTCAATAGTCAATGATACTATTTGATATTATTAAATAAGTATGTCATATTTAGTTGAATCAATTAAAGAGCTCATCGTTTACTACTTTACTATGACTTTTCACCAGAGACATATCATTCAGTTGAGCATTACTTTCCTCTAAAGTAGAAATCTTCTTCTGCTTAACGTTGAATAACTTTGACAGCTTATCAGAACTAGCTGCTTTCCTCTCACACCAATAGAAAAACAACTCCAACAACAGTTCTGTAGCAACACAAATCACTATAAATACTTCAGGGACAATGCCAAAGAAACCACTAGAAGAACCTTTGATTAGGGCAGACAGTATTTATGAAGGATCATTAACAGCTGATGGAGCAAAAAGAGCAAATACTCCAATACGACAAATAAGAATGAGCAATATATACGGGATAATCCTGAATATTATAGAAGGGATGCTAAGACAATATTTTTGATCCAACTTAGGACCCCAAGAATAATAGCAAGCGCTCAAAAGAACAAGAATAGAAAAGATTCCAAGAGTCGAAAAGACTTGACTTAGATATCCATTTGTATTAGAAAGGAAAAGATATAAAGAACTATCGAAGAAAGGTTCAATGCCTGTATAAGATTGAATGCTAAAACAAGGAGTTCCGCTAGCAAAGTAGAAGAACTGGTAAATGAAGAAATGAGCAAATAGAAGGGCAGCGAGTGACAACTAATGAAAAGAATAAACTATAAGAAACTTACCAATTGCCTTGGAGGGGCGATTACTTATTCCTCCTTTCCATATAGAAATAGCCTTAGTAACACAAATAAGAATGATAGTCAGCCAACCTGTGAGGAGCAAAGCCAGAAAAGAAGGTGATTGCACATAGGTCAATAAAGAGTAGGAAGGATTATAAACTGGATCAAATTGGTTATTAATACAGTTATAGACGTTTTGTACATCAGAGAAGGAAATATCGTTGAGCAAGAAAAAGTTTGGTTGGTTAGTGATGATTACAGTAGTTGAGAGAGTATTTCCACTACTATCTACCAAATTAAGACTTGTAGTTCCATAGTAACTGCGAACCAAAAGCACTCCAATTGAATTTCCCAAAAACTATCGGAAAAATACAAAAATGTACAACACCATAATCACCACAATCTTTACTATCAACTTGATTCTCTTCAATCTTAAAGACAATTCAACCGGAATCGGAGAAATATACTTCTCCTCTTCTTACACAATCTTCTATTCCTAAATAATCCTTCCCTTTTCTGATACATTAATCACTTCCTCCTCTTCTCGAATCTACTCATAATTATGAACTTTACGCGAAACTATTTAAGATTTTTGAGAAGGAGCTTCTTTACTGGTTCCCAATCTTATGATCTCCTTTTCTTGAGACTCTTCTACCTCTTCCAGAACTAGCCCACTTTCAAGATCTTTTATATTAATTTCATGCCAGTCAGGACGATGCCCAGGAGTAATGCTGAGACACCTCATTATGAGTTCAAACATGCCAATAGAGAAGAAGTTTTTGTTGAGAATAGGTCTGCGAGAAGGATCAAAAGCAGGCAATTCTCGAGTTATCACTTTGTGGAGTACAAAACCAAAAGACCAGATATCCATCTTTTGGAAGTCCAGTTTAAATAAATTTTCAGGTAAGATAATGTTTTCTTTCATTTAAGGAGCATAGTAGTCGAAAGTAGTTTTCAACTCTCTCAACTTCTTCTCTATTTTATCAGTTACTAAAAGAGGTTCTCCTAGTACAATTCTATTGTTATGAACATAAAGTATTCTACTATGTATAGATCCATGAGCTTGAATACTCTCCTCGCTTAAACTTTTCATCGTATTGGCAAAGCTGTCTAGCATAGGAATAGCAGTCTTTTCAGTCAAAGTTTTACCAAGCAAATGTCTTCTGCTCAGATATTAGGAGAGAGTTCCTTGGTTTAATAATTCGATAAATATCTTGATTCCTTTGTTTTCCTTGACAAATTTAAATATTTCAGCTGTATTAGCAAGTTTATCTTAGTTATTCCTGTAATAATCTATTTTTTTGGTGTAATCTTGATAAAATTCTTATTAATATCCATCTTTTGTCAAGTCAATCCACTTGAATTTAACAAGTCCGAACTTATTGAACCAAGCTAAACTGTAGTCATCACCAAAAGGTCCCTCTTCCTTACGCTTTCCCTTAAATATCCAAAATTAATTATCTTTCTGCACATCTTTCTCCTTCTTAGGATTGGTCCACCCATAGTTTGCAATCAAATTTGATACGCTTTCTCTATCTCTTATTCCTCTACAAACCTGATAAGCTTCTTTAGAAACAAAGTGATCATCTTATTCAAGGAGAGAAGCTGGAATACCTAGAAGATCAATAGCTATTTCGAAGACAGAGGGTGAACGGTTCGGTAAAAGTCCTTCCACTTCTGACACACAAATTCCTTGAGGCGATAAAATACAGTAGAGAGGATCTTTTATCTTAGTTTAGAGAATGCACTTAATGACATACATAGCCTAAATAATAAACAAGGTACATCTGACTCATTGATTTTTCCTATTTCAGAACAACAGTAGACTAAAGGATAGATACTATAAGGCTCAGCTAGAGAAGGATGTTCAAGAGGTTGAAGGAGTCCAGGAGTAGGATCGACGAAGGGAGGCTATTTGAGGTGTCTAATAATGATGAGTTTGTTGTCTTTAGTTTCTGTATTCATGCAATTGTAAGTCTGCACGTTATCTGATTCGAAGATGGAGTTATCAGGATTGAAGATGTACTTCTTTCTGAAGACCTGCATGATAACTAATTATTTTTATCATCTATCATCCATCAAATCATTACCCATCAAAAGTCATGAGATAATCAAATAAGATGGAAATAGAAGCTGGTCTTCAACCGAAGCCTGCCTGTAAAGCTGATAGAGCCTTCTTCTAAGCATTTAATGCTCGTGCTTCTTCAGCTAAGTTTGGAGTTTTGCTTTAGTTCCTCAAAGGCACTGCTTTCGCCATCCTCATCCCTGTGAACCTTCTTACTTTAGATCTAGAATATGGAACCATCATAATAAGTTTCATTCTCAACTTGGCGGCATCTATGGTAGGCTTGTTTCACTTCCTGTTGCTATCAGTAGTTGTTTTCAGAAATGTCGATACTTTTCTTAGTTTAGCAGAAGAAGCAAGACATACTGTATAAAAAGAACCTATTCTTCATCGTAATAGCATCGAAGAGTGTGTGAGTTAGTTTATTTATATAGCATAGAATTAAATCAGAGTGGACGACCTCAACTAAGAAGGAATAAAACTCAATCTTAAAATCACTAAAGGAACTTTAAATAACACAGTTAGAGGCCACTTTATGTGGGTGAAAAATCTATAAAATATCTACTCACTCTTATCATTTGCATCCATGATCTACTCTATCATCGTTCTAGCTCAAAATCAGATAGCAGCTCTAAATATCACCATCCTTTCTATCTATATCGCTATAGTTGCGATCACACAGCTTCCTCTTGTAGTTGTTTGTCTCCTTCTAGCCATATCTCCCTTTATATGCCTTGGGCTCATCTTTTTTTGCTGTTGCTGTTCATAGCAATCCTCAGCTGCTCAGTATATGGATGTGCCTTCGAGAGAAGCTTCTGCTCAGGATATTGTCAATGCTGGAGGAGATTGTTCAATTTGTTTTATGAGCATTTAGGTTGGAGCTAAAATCTATATATTACCTTGTTCTGAGAAGCATGTATTTCACTGTGACTGTTTGAGGCACTGGGCAAAAGTAAAAAATAGTTGTCCTATTTGTAGACAATAAATTCCTATGACCAATGCAGAAAGATAAAGTCAAAGCCAAAATAATGAAGAAAGACCCATTTAAGTTCCAGTCTGATAGTATTTACAGATGTGTTTTATCAAATCAATACATCCATTATTCACTTCTTTTGATTGAACCTTTATCTTTATCATAAATAAAGGTCTTTTTTCTTCTACTTAAATATTAAAGGGAATGAATGATCTTTATGTTGGGTTGATTTGAAATTTTGTCAAGATATTTTATATATTAAATATGATAAAAGAGTCGTAAAAACACTACTTGAGAGCCAAAACAAAAAAAACAAAGTTTTAACACTATCCAATCAAAGATGAAGTCCTCGATTTACTCCAGGAAAACAACTTCAACAAACCCACCCTTGTACAAGCAGAATCTCTTCCCATCACTCTCCAAGACAACCTAAAAAATCTTTGTATTATCATCTACGCCTATAATGGAGCAGGAAAAACTCTCACATATTTCATTCCCATCTTCAACTCTCTAGAAAATATACCTCCCACTGGACAAAAGTTTGAAAAGAACAAAGATCATGAAGTAGGTAGACCTCAAGCGCTCATAATAGTCCCCACTGAAGCTCTATTAGCTCAAGTTTACGATTACTTGGTGGCTTTCAGCGATTTTTATGAAATGACTTACAAATGGAGTCTCAAAATTGGCCGCATTTATAGCACTGTATTCGAGAATGGACATATTATTGTAGGTCTTCCCAAAAAAATGAAATAAAAACTGGCAACTCCTGGCAAATTCGATCTTTCTGAATTGAAATGGGTTGTTTTTGACTAGTGTGACATGCTCAAAGAAGACGCTCTCAGTTAATTCACGGAAATGCTTCGATTATTGGCCGATCCTCGCCACAACAACTCCAATGCAAATGTAGAGCTATCTTAACTTAGTGTCTTATCACGTCAGCAACAGGCAATAAAGATAACTTTAGAACTTTTATTCAAAATTAACTGATCAGTCACAATATTGTTGAGCTGGATGCCTATTAAGAGAATAAAGGACTTTTAGGAGTTTCTCATTTCTATTCAAAGAACAAAGACAACAAAGATGAAGTAATATTCAACATTCTCCAAAAAGTAGCAGAAATATAGATCAAACCTCAAGTTATAATTTTTTTTAACACCATCCCAGAACTAAGATCTTTCTACAAGTTACTAAAAAAATAAAAGAATAAATTCGTAATGAATGACCCTCAGGCTTCTGACCTAGGAAAAAATAATCTTAAAGTAGACTATATCCATCGAGATTGCACCTCTATTTGCATAAAAAGCAGAGACCACTATCACCCAGACGACTGCTCTGCATCCAAAACAGCCAGAGTCACAAAACTTAAAAACAAATAAATACAAATTCTACTCGGAACAGAAATCATTGGAAGAGGTATTGACATTCGAACAGTCACACTTGTTATCAACTACAATGAACCCATGAAAAATAAAGAACTGAGCTCTACTTCATATATTCACCGAGTGGGAAGGACAGGTAGGTATAGTGACCAAGGAATAGCTTTGACTTTTGTGGAAGACACCATATTTGTAAAGCTAACTGAAGAAGAAAAGAAGATAAAGTTCTAGGAAATGAGTAGTGTATAGGAAATAGTTAAGTTAACAGTAGAATGTTCTCATAAAAACGATAAGATCAGTGAAGATAGGTATAAGGAAGAAGAAGATTGATAATTATCGAGTTTATCTATTCAAATAAAAATAATATTAATATTGATTCTAAGTATTTAAAGGACTATCAGCTAGAGTTAAAATTCAAAGAGTTATGACGAACTAGTAGCTTATTTATTTATTGTATTTTTAAATGAGATAGATTTCAGTTATATTTTGATTCTATTAAATTCTTTAATAGCTCCATTTAATTTGATTTGAATCAAACATGGAAAAATCATTAATAACAAACATGAATTCTGATGATATTCTTCAATAGTCTCCTCTCCTCAATCAATAAGCCACTTAACAATCCTCAAAACCTGTCTAACACCCCAACCAGCCTGAAATCAATATTAACTAGCCAGAAAATAAATCCTACTATTTTGAAACCTAAACCAAAAGACTAAAAGCTCACTATCTTAACAATAAAAAAGATCTAATTGGAAGATAAGTGCTATTCAACAACAGTTGTGGAATAGTAAGATACTTTGGTCCCTTACTTCATCCTGGAAAACCTTCAAGCAGTTAAAATTAACTATGGATAGGAATTTAGTGGAATTAGGAAGGCAGAGGAAAGCATAACGGCACAGTTAGCTAATATGAATACTTTAGATGTAAAGAAAAGCAAGGTTCAATGATAAAATACTAAAAGATAGAGTTTGGATATCGACTTTAAATAGCTCTATTCAAACGATACTTTAAAGCAGAAGAACTACATCATGCCAAAAATATTTATGACAACCTCAAAATTATCAAAGAATAACTCAAAAACTAGTCACCAACAGAACAAAACAACAAAATGTAATAAGCTATCAATAAAAAAATACATACTATTTAATACGATGCAGAAGCATACTTTGATACAGTCAAAAAAACCAAAAAAATATTAATCTAGTTTGTAGGATTTGATTAAATCTGGAGTAAAATCAATAACCTAGATAAAATACAAAGTATCTCTCTTGCTGGCTGTAGAATATGTGATCTAGGACCTCTAGGACACCTTTCTGCTCTCCTCAAAAGCCTCAGAATATTATCTCTTTAAGATAATCTTATTTCTGACTGGAATCAAGTCTACCAACTCGGCTATGATCTACCACAGCTAACTGAACTCTCCATTTCTGATAATCAACTACAACTACCTCATGAAAACTTCTAAGATCTTAAAATAGTCTCTGTTACAGGCAGAAATGAGTCTTTTTCGTTGAAAGATGTTAGTCTTTTCAAAAACTTGAGAGGGCTCATTCTTATAAACACTAAACTCACCTGGAAGATGTTTTTCAAAGTCCTAGCTGCCTTCCAAACAGTTCAATAGTTTATTTTATGCAAAAATGACCTCTCAGATGTAACTAACATCGACAAAACAAAAATATCTCTACTGAAAGAGACAAGAAGTTTGAATTTATAAGAAACAAACCTTTCTAACTTCTAAGATATAAAAAATTTTAGTTAGCTTCCTCATCTCTAGAGAGTAATTCTCAACAAAAATCAATTAAAAGGTCTAGATAGAAATATCAAAGGTTTTTCGGCTCTTAAACATATTTCAGTCGAATACTGTTCTTTTTTACATCCAATAGTTCTTTATGAACTATCTCTATTCAAGAAATTAGAATCTTTAAATGTGAAGCACAACCCAATGGGAGATAAATATGGCAATTCTTATGTGCGAATGAGAGCAGTAGCTGAAATATCAAATCTCATTCAAATAAATCGTGCTCAATTGAAAAAATCTTAAAGAAAAGATTTTTAAATCTTTTATATGCGGTAGTCTTTTAGATAATATTTTGCTTTCAAAAAAGTACCAGATTATGACTATGACTTCGATGATTTTACCAAGTACTGTTAAGAATATCATCCTAATGTTGCTAAACTCATTAAAAAGTATGGAAATCCATATGAAGTGGAAAGTAATTATTTATGTATTTAGAAAAACAAGAGATTCAAGCCCTGATCAAAGAAGAAGTTAAAGTTACTGAGAACAAAAAAGGAACAGGAATGGTATAAATAATAATATAATATCTGTATACAGGTTTAAAAGACTTTAAGAAAGTTCCTTTGAGCTGGACAGTAAGCAGTCTAAAGAACTTCTTTTCTAAAACAAGCAAGATACCAATATAAAACCTAAAATTGGTCTGTATTGCATAAGAAAAAGCAAGTCCAGAAGAAATGACATAAAATCACAAAACCCTGAGCTTCTATAACTTGATGCCAGGAAGCAGAATCACAATCGATATGATAAAACCTTGATATCATCTATAACTCAACTTGAAAAATATCCCTATGAACACTTTTTATCAAACATTATCCTGCTATGTAATAAACAATCAAATAAAATTATCAAATGAGCAATGTGAATGGTAAATATCTCGTTATGAAGGTAGTAAACCCAAGAAGTTTATCACAAGAACGATCCTCACCAATCCATCTCTGTACATCTCTCTAATTCAGCTATTCAGTTTCAATTACTTCTCTCCTAGATCCAGAAAACCCATCCCTCTCCAAAGTTTACAATGCTCTTGAATAAAAACAAAAAGTGGTTTCTCTTAACCAATCCCAAGTCTCTCCCAAACCCCCCAAACCCTTACCTCTTAGCAATATCTATAATCCAAGATCACAAATAGATAGTTTGCTTCTTGCTGAAAAATAGTTCGATAAATACAAAGCAATTAGAAGAGATCATTAGCAAGCAAACAAATAGACCAAACCAATGGTAGTAGAGAGTGGATTAAAAAGAGGTAATAGTTTGCCTTCTTTGTCCAATTTTCACTACACAAAGACTAATGGTATATTTTAAATAACAAAGAAATAAAAGTAAAACAATCGAAACCATTTAACATCATCAGTAATCATTGATAAATATCCCTATCATCAAAATAATATATCAATTTTTCATAATCCTTAATCAAAAGACAAATCTATCAAAAATATTTGATGCCAAACATATTTAAAGGATTGACCATAGAACTTTTAATACTATGATAACTAAGTAGAACAATCAAGTATGTATGGTAATTAAGTAGAACTATCAAGTACGATAAATAAGTAGAACTATCAAGTATGACAAATAAGTAGAACTATCAAATATGACAAATAAGTAGAACTATCAAGTATGATAAATAAGTAGTCAATCAAGTATGTAGATCAGATAATGTTAAACTTAAGACTCTGGTTAGTAAATTTTTATGCAAATAGCCACTTGCAGAAATGAAAGATGATTTTGCATGGGACAGTAGGATGTCTTAAGTAGAAGTGTCCTTACTCCATTTTTTGAAAACATTCTCCAAACAAGTTATTCATCATCAAAGGCATACCAGCAGCAGGACTGTTACGGGTAAACTTTTCACTCTTCTACAAACTATTCAACCCATTTCGCATATTTATCACAAACTCCTGTAAAAACCTTTTTCCATTTTGACTGAGATCATTTTCAACTTCCAACAAAAACTTCCCAAATACATTGTCAATTATAGTCCCATACGTATCATTTATGGGACATTAGTCTTCCTTGCGATGTTTTTCCCAGTAATCCTTACTACTTTTGAGGTAGTGTTGGTCTTCCTTACTTAAATCTTTCAATTTTTTTTATGTTTACTTGTCTTTGTGTGTAAAGGGAAACAACTTTACCAAATACTTTTTTAGTACATCCAGATTTCCTTTTATATCTTCTGAAGGCTAGCCTTACTCTTCTTCTTCTTTCACATCTTCAGAGATTTCTTACCTTGAACAAGGTTTGTTGAACTCTGCTTTTCCATTGTGTTTCGTTTTGATATGAGTGTAGAGGGCAGGATAACTGAGATACGACTTTCCACAAGAACATGAAAAGTTTCTCCCTTCATCATCACTTCTCGGTCTTCTCTTCCTTTGCTTTTCATCAGCATTCTCCTAGCTATTAACCTTGTCATACTTACCCACAAGAATATTTTCGCTCATAAATTAATAAATACCACCATTCAAATATTTAAAACAATCTTATCAATATCATAACAAAAGAATGTTTCCACATTTAACCTGAATTAAGTTTATTCGACCACTTCTATCTCAACTAAACTCCAATCATTTTAAATCATATTTTAAAGATTAAATTTAATAATCAGCTTGTCTTTAAGGAGTTAAATAACTATCAGAAATGCTCAGAATAAAGTCTAGGCTATCATTGAAACTAAAGCATCTATTTACTTTCATCAACTATTTTCTACAACCCGTCATCAAAATGATCTCAAACAAGAAAGTTAACATCTGAAAACCTTATTTCATAAAAAACTCTCTCCTTTGTTTACCTTTGGATATTCCTAAATATCAATAAACCTTCTGCTTTAATATCTTTTAATATCATCTCCTTTCCATAATAATTTCCTCTAAGTTTGTCCTTGTTCTGACTATCATTTAGTTATAAACCAGTCTTTACTGGATATTGATAGGCTACTAATTATATAGAACCTAATCGAATTCATAATAAATCAATACATTCCCATGCAAAAACAACTAATATCAAATCCAAACCCTCACATCTTTCAAACCACTGACTCTGAAACAATTCAATCTATCCAAAACGACTCCATCTGCCTTCACGCTAATGCCTATCTAAACCCCGAATGCACCAATTAAATACGCTTAGCCATGACCAACTTCTACTTATCCATTTGCTCTCCCCACTCTCAGTTCTCCCAATATATATTCTCCACTGAACTTTAGTTTGCTCTCAAGTTCTAAGTCCTCTTCTAAGATGATCTTAAAGTTCAACAGTAAAAATCAATCTTCTCTCCCAAAGTGGGATTTAAACTCACCAAAAACAATGCTCATCCAATCTCATTCTACTTCAAAAGCTAGCCTCTCCTTGACATCTGGCTCAAATATCTCAACAAAAACCTTAAACAACATGGCTTCCATCGACTTTATAAACCAGTTAGAAAATTAGGAAAAGGAGGATTTGCCACTGTCTATGAAGTTGAAAGACTCACAGATAGCCATAGATTCGCAGCAAAAGCATTTAGCAAATCATCCACTGTACAGTCTTAGAACCCAGCCAACAAAACCATGCTTCTCAACGAAATAGATATGCTCAGAACCTTCGACAGTCCTCACCTACTCAAATTATAGGCCGTCTTCTAATCTTAAAATTCCATTTATCTTATTCTATAGCTGCTACCAGATGGACAGCTTCATAACAGAATCAACCAAAGAATGGCTAACTTTAGTCAATCATAAATCAAAAATTTTTTGAGAGGAATGGCAAAAGCTCTTGCAGAAATGCATCGATATAGAGTCATGCATCGAGATATCAAGCCTTAAAACATCATGTTAAGAGGTAAAAATGGATTAAATCCAGTCATTGTTGACTTAGGACTAGCAGCAGATGTCGACTCAGATGACTATCTCTTTTATCGCTGTGGAACACCTGGATATGTGGCTCCAGAAGTCATTACCTGCAAAAAAGGACAGAAAATAGAACCTCTTTGCGATCTCTTTTCAACAGGACTTATCCTTCACATTCTTCTACTAAAAAAACCTCTTTTCGAAGGAAGATCTTGTGAATAGGTTTACTAAAATAACAAGAAATGCCAGTTTAATTTAGAAGCTCAATAGTACAAGATTATTGACCCTCAAGCTCTCGATCTTTTGAAGAAGCTATTGAAGGTTGACCCCAAAGACAGAATCAGTGCAATTGAAATGCTAAAACACCCATTTTTGTTCTAGCCAATGTAAGAAGAGAAGCAAGTAATTTCTCCTACAACGACTGACTCTTCCAATCGAGTCATGAACTTTGGAGAAGCATAATAAGCTTTCTGATTTAAATATTGTTTATACCTCCATCAATATTATTTACTATCATAACTGTTAATATCACCTTTCTATTTCTAATTGATTTAAAACATGAAATAACTAACTTTCATATTGTCATAAAATTGAGAATAACTCTATAATCAATAGCTTTATAAAAGACTCTTTATCTATTTTATAAATAAAATGAACAAAAACAAAAACTATCGAACCAATAGACTTTCCCTTTCTCAAGCTAAAAATAGTTCTCAAACTACTTCGGTCTAAAACTCTACTCAAACTCTTTATTTTTGTCACTACCGCAATGCCATGTACATGGGAGGAATAAAAAATTTTAAAAAGGAAGATAAAGGAATTCTCATCCACGACAATGGACTTTCAATGCTTTGCTCTCACTCTAACGACCAACTTCACGGTCATAACATCTTTTTCGGACAACACTGTCTCCTATCAGCCTAATACACTAAAGGTAAAATGACAGAAGCAGTCTACAGGACAGACGGTTTCCTTGGACACTTTTTCTTCAACCAAGAGCAACAACTTGAAGGTAAATGCAAACTACTAAATTACAGCAGTAAAACTATTACATATGCAATTTTCAAAAAAGGAATTATCCTCTAGAAATAAAATTAGACATAATTCACTCTTATCAATAAGGTTTTTGATCTGGGAGAACTGCATCTCCTTTGTGGAAAAGTTCATGCTCAAACACTTCGATATGAAATAACTAAAAACAACCATATAGAAGGATATAAGTATGGAAATAAGCTTACAGTTGGCTTTCAGAAAGGAGGAATGATCAACGGACTAGGTTTCAGTCTTATTTTTAGAGGTAGTCATGGAGGATACAACCCAGACACCCATCGCAACTAAGATTAATTCTAACTCAAAGTCATCTAAAGAGGATATCTACAAAGTTCATAACTATGGGGATTTGGATAAAAATTATTCAAAAATGGAAATTTATATATTGGAGAGTTCAAAAAAGGTATTTTCGAAGGAAATGGACTTCTAAGGAATTCTGGAAAAAAGAACTGGGTTAGTGGGTTTTTCCAGGAAGGAAACTTAGTTGATCTTTTTGAATATAACAACGAAGGAGGATAAAAAAAGTTCTAAAAGATCATATAAGGTTTCCATTAAAAAAAAGCTAACTGGATAAATAATGACATTATTTTACCTTCTATGTAAATATTTGACCAATTGACTTAAAAGATATTTTCTGATGTACCAAGCCTAGCAATAAAAACAATGTAACAACGTAAACAATAAGTATTAAAGAAGATCCAAGATAATTTTTTGGGAGATAATTCAAATTTATAAAATATTTTGAAAACAGCCACTAGTGACTTACGAACAATTTAAGCTCAAAAGCCAAGACATAACTAAACAATAAAACATCTAGTTCAAAGTTTTATTCCTCAAACTACAATATCAAAATAAAATTAAAAAACAAAAAATAAATTAACTGCAAATAAAACAGTCAACCAAGATCTCAGAAAAAGTAAAATATTTTAAAACAATAATTACTCAGATAGATATCTAAGACCTCATGAAACAAGTACTTCTAGAACTAAAAGAGCAACTACTTCTAGAACTAAAAGAACAAATAACTCAAAGAAAAAGATATTTAACAAAAATATAAATAGAAGCAACACGCCTCTCAAAACTAACACCAATAGATCAGAAAAAAGTAGTCCAGAATAAAACATATAATAAAGAAAATAATAATAAAGAATTATAAATAATTATACAGGAATGCCAATTAGCTAGGATTAGTTGTCTAATAGTTCAAAATAACAAAACAGTCAGAGCAGAAGAAGGATGCAAAGAAGTAAAATATTTAATCCTTTACAAACAAAAACATAATAAACTGCCCCCAGATTCATCTACAGTCGAGTTGATACCCTACCAGAATCAGAAAGAAGAAAAAGAATGGGAATAGATGATCACCTCTGATATTCAAAACTCATTTTCAATATATCATCTCTTATGTTTTCTATTAGTCTAATTCCCTTAATAATAAACTATACTAAGTAAGACTAGATCATCACTTGTTTTTGACTGTTAGTCTAATTCCCTTAATAATAAACTATACTAAGTAAGACTAGATCATCACTTGTTTTTTGACTGTTAGTCTAATTCCCTTAATAATAAGCTATACTAAGTAAGACTAGATCATCACTTGTTTTTGACTGTTAGTCTAATTACCTTAATAATAAACTATACTAAGTAAGACTAGATCATCACTTGTTTTTGACTGTTAGTCTAATTACCTTTGTAATATGTTAGATTAAGTAATATTACTAAATAGCTAATAACTTTGATAAAATATAAATATTTACTCAAATTTCAAAGATTTACTAGAACTATCTTTGTAAATCCTTTTGAACTCTATCCTGGAATATTGATCCGTTATTATGATGGTGTTGGATCCATCTATGATCCAAAGCCTCTCTAGCAGTCGCTCTCTCACTCGGATTGACCTTCAATAGACTTTGAATCAACTCCCGACAGTCGTTGCTGAGATGTTCAGGCAATAGTAATGTTTTAAAATTGTATTTTTGTCCAGATTGAGAAAAGGGAGGTTGGACCATCAACATTTCATACATAAGCACTCCCACACTCCAGCAATCTATTTTGTTGTCATAGTAACTACTGTCAGCCACTTCAGGTGATATGTAATCAAGAGTGCCACAAAGTGTCCGTCTCTGCCTGTCAGTTTTGATTGACCACCCGAAATCAGCTATCTTCAACTGCTCACCAAAACATATCACATTCTCAGGTTTCAAATCTCTATGTATTATCCCGTTTCTATGCAAGTATTCCACTCCTGTTAATATCTGAGTTATATATCTAGCAGTTTTTTACTAACTAAAAGGTCCTTTCCTCAATATCTACTCGTAAAGGTTACAATATCCGAACTCAATCACCAGGAAGACCTAGTCTCTACCCAAATGATACCCATAGGCAGGCAATATGTTGGGATGAGTACAGTAGAGGTGGATCTTCATCTCGTCAATCAGATATTCCACTTTAACTCTATCTTTTTTGAATGTTTTGACTGCAACAGCCATCCCGTTCATATTAGAGATAGCTAGCACAATATCTCCAGTCTGGCTTTTCCCCAATCTCCTCAACATCCGCATCTAGTATTTTGGTTTATTACTCTTCATCTCACTCATCTTCTTCAAAGTCTTATTCATTTCCTCTAACTTATTTGGAATCTACTTCTTAAAATATTTCATTCCTATCTTCAAAGGAGTCTTAGTTGATAAAGTTTGCAACCTTTTCCTCACTTAGTCAATATTCTTACTTGTATTCACCTGAGTTTTTGATATTTCTTGCTGATACCCTTTTTAATATTTTTCAGATGGCGACTCAACTTTGCTCCTGGGACTCTTAGACTGGCTTCGGTATTTTAATACCTTACTCCCAGTGGGTTTTAACATTTGTCTCGGACTATTTTGTTTATAGATTTCCCCTTTCAAATATCCCTACCTTTTCTTCTTGGCTCCTTCAATACTAGACTTGCTTCTTTCTGTTTTTGTTTTACTATTTTCCATTATATTCAGGACATGACCTCCAGAAGTGTAATTTTTAAAATGATACTTGTTTATTTTAAGATTTTGACTGGTAGTACTTTTCGATTTAACTGGTCTAGTTGTTTTTTACTCTTCTTTTTCCTGACAGAGGTTGAATTTAGGTATTTTTATCGATAACTTTTTGATTTTATTCTGAGATGTTTACCCTCTGAGTACTTGCATCAACTATAACTTATAAACGTCAAGTGTTGGAATTAATTTTATTATGATGAGATCAGATTAACAAGAATTCTAACTTATCTCCAAATGCGACTCTTCCTTTTAAAGACAAAAATGCAGATAGTCTAACAACTCCTAAGGTCTTTCCCAGTTAACTATCGCCAATGTTCATTTTTTCTAGGAATAAAAAGTTGCATAATATACGAAAAGATACTTTAAATCATCAAACCAAAACAATAAGAACGCAGCGAACATATTCAGTACATAGTTGATAAGCTAGGGGTGAAGGCAGGTCCAGGATGGGATCATAAAGATAGACTAGCATATGTGAGATATGACAATTACAGTTCAGCCAGGAACAAAAGAACCAATTAACAGAAAAGTAAATTCTAAGCAATATAGTTTCATAGATAAACACTTTTGTCAAAAGGTTGACATAGAATAGTAGACAACAAGAATAAGCCCCAGAACTCTATTAAACAAAATTTAAAGCACTTAAGAAGATAATTTAGTATTACGATATAAAAAATTTAGATCGATCATAGTATAGCAGTACTTGTATTTTTGATGTAGATGTGATAGGTTCATTTGGACTGCACATTGGATCAATGCGAACAACTAGTAAAGAATCTTCTGTATCCCAGGAAAAAAGACAAGAGATCAAAAAATTAACAACAAAATGCTTATTTAATCAAACTGATAGAAAGTTTATGAAACGTACTCTTGAAGGTACTCTTTAAAATACAACACCTTTGAAAACAAGCGATATGACTGTTCGACAACTAAAGAAAGATCATAAGTCTGAGAAGGACAGCAAAGATCATAAGTCTGAGAAGGACAGCAAAGATCATAAGTCTGAGAAGGACGGCAAAGATCATAAGTCTGAGAAGGACAGTAAAGATAAAAGTTTAGCTTTATTTAAAAGTGTTCAAATGAGAAAGTAAAAAGGGTCACATTTCAAATTTACCAATGGATAAAATTCTATTTTATAAAAAATAAATAAATTCAGATAATTTTTATTTATGCTTAACTATTCCAATGGACTCTATCGACCTCTTGATTTAGATTGCTATCTTTTGCCTTTAAAGTTTTATGTAGGAAAGGGAAATAATAGTAATCTGATTCGTTCACTTATGAAAAAACGTTTTTGGTTCTAATAAACTAATCAATAAAAATAAGCTCATTTCGTATGGACACAAATAAAGAGCAATAGCGTTTTCAAAAGACAACCGTCTATTGTGATAAAAAATGAATCTAAATAATAGGAAAAGGAATAACTCAGAAGATCACCACCAAAGCTAGCAACAACAATAAAAAATAATCCAACCAGTAGAATATTAGGAGCACAATAAGTAAGATAAATAGCCAGTTTGCTTTTAACAGTCAAAAATAGAAATATTATTACTTTTTAAGATAGAATAAGATTTAGTAAAAAAAGATTAAAACAATAATTAATATCGATATAATAAGTGATTCATAATCATTTTCCTGGGAATGGATTACTAGGCAATAAAAAGGCTTTGTTTCTTTGTCTTAAATAGTATTGCAAACTCACTAGCCAATAAGTATCATCCTTCATTCCCAAAACCTTTATCATCACTTCTGGTCTCCAAGATGCTTAATACCAAAAAGTAATATCTTCTTTTAATGATAAAAAAAAACTTAAAAACTATAATATATGGATCTTAAAACCAGGCTAATTCAGCAACAGAGGAGTAGGAATCTAATGTACCAACAAATTATAAGATATCAAAAGAAGAGCTTCCAAATGTAATAAAAAACAATCACTTATTGTCCAGTAATATATATCAAAGCCACTGCTCTACAATGGAAGAAAATTTGATATCAGAACATACATCCTCTTAATCAACCACAACTCCAAATCAAAAGCATACTGGTACCAAGATGGATACATCAGAACCTCCTCATCTTTCTTCACTCTCAACGATCTTGATCCCTACGTACATCTCACCAACGATTCAGTTCAAAAATATTCAGATCAGTATAGCAAGTTTTAAGAAGGAAATAAACTCAGCTACCCAGAATTCCAAAGATATCTAGACACTCTGCCTTCACAAGGAAGAAATCTCGATCTCTCTACTCTTATTACTAAAATGAAAGCTATAGCAACAACAGCTGTGAAATCAACTTGGAACAGTCTTAATCCTCAGAACAAAGACAAAAACTTCTAGCTTTTTGGGCTAGATTTCATGGTAGATGAAGAGTTCAAGCCATGGCTGATAGAAGTCAACACCAATCCTTGTTTATAACTGAGTGCTCCTGTTTTATAAAGAATAATTCCTCATATGGTAGAAAATGCCTTTAGGATGAGTGTTGATACATTGTTTCCTCCTCCCAACAACTTCAACAACTACTATAAATATACTATTCCTTAAAATTCACTTCACTACAACAAATTCTAACTTATTTTCGATTCTGATCGAGAAGGACCTGCTCTAAAAACACTATATTCCAATTCAGACTTCTTTGCCCCCTTGGCAAACCTAGAAGAAGACAAAAATTAGTTCAGACAAGAAGGATAACTCAAAAACTACGATGATATCTGATAACTAGATTTGTGATCTTTTTATATTCTCTCCTATGAATTATCTTATCTACTAGTATTTAGCCTTAAAATTATTTAAACTGTTTTTGGATGTTTGATATTAGATTAAAGAAAAATATGTTTCACTTAAATAAATAATATTAAGAATAGAGTACTTCTATATGTTTTTTGATGTGAATTAACTTATTCCATCAGATTTAAATAAATAGATTCAGTTAATTCAAATCAATTCCTGATACTTCCAATCATTATATCATTTCTATGACAGACAAACCCACCTAAAAAGCACCTCCTAAATAGCCTAAAAGAACCAAGTCCCTCCAATAAATCCTCAAAATAGCAGCAAAATCAGGACTAGCTGGAGCCAGTGCCATGGCTATTCAAGTCTCATCTATGATGTGGCTCAGAACAACCATGAACTATCAATTCAAACATGGAGGAGGCTTTCTCCAGACCCTAAAAACCCTCTATCAAGAAGGAGGAGTTGTCAGATTCTATCGAGGCATTGTACCTGCCCTCATAATAGGTCCTATCGCTAGGTTTGGAGATACAGCTGCCAATATGTATGCCACTACTCTCTCCTAATCAACTCCTTCTTTAAGAAAACTGCCCATCTTCGTGCAAACCTCTATCGGTTCAGTCCTGGCAGGACTATGGAGGTTATCTACTTTACCAGTAGATGCCTGGAAAACAGCTAAACAAGTTCATGGGCATGGAGGACTCACAGTAATTATGAATAAATTCAAAGTGCATGGAGTTTCAGCTTTTTACCATGGAGGAGTAGCTTCGGCTCTGGCCACTATGGTCGGGCACTATCCTTGGTTTTTGACAAACAACTATTTAGAATTTTACATGACAAAGTACAGTTATGAGGAGTAAAAATTAAAAGCTCTTCTGAGAAGTGGATTTATCGGTTTGATTAGCACAGTAGTTTCAGACACGATATCTAACTCGATCAGAGTGGTTAAAACATTTAAACAGACAGCGCATGACAAGATGACTTATAAAGAAGTAATAGGCCAGATAGTGGAGAAAGATGGACTGACTGGACTGTTTTTCAGAGGCCTGCAAACTAAAATATTGACCAATATACTACAAGGAGTTACCTTCAGAGTAGGATGGAAATATTTGGAATGGAAATTCTCAAAACAAAAATAACAACATTGATAACTATCTTTATTACCCATAACTATCTTTATTACCCATAACTGTCTTTATTACCCATAACTGTCTTTATTACCCAGGGGTTGGGGTTGGGGTTGGGGTTGGGGTTGGGGTTGGGGTTGGGGTTGGGGTTGGGGTTGGGGTTGGGGTTGGG
>CAXIUT010000032.1:32693-74499 GCA_964035545.1 Bugula neritina
AGATGGTAAGCTGTTTTCAGCCTGTGAAGATGGATTTGTTCGAGTATTTGACCTCCAAAAGATCAACTTGTGATTTATTTAACTTATTATCGACTTATCTTACTTACTCTAAATACATTATCTTTTTTATTCTTTATTATTTTAAGATAAGTGACTTTTTGAATTATTTTGACATATTTTCATTTATTCAAATATATTCGAAACATTAAATAACAATTTCACCCATAAAAAAGAAAAATAGTATTACTTTTGATTGATCGATATATCATAGAAATATCATTCAGAGAAGTTCAATGAAACAAGAATCTTTTTCAACAAATTCTTGTTGCCTAAAATATCTAATACTTATGGATTACTTATCTTTGTCCCCTTTATCTCACATTCAGAACATTCTTTCTCGACTTTCTACGCAGCCGCATCTTAAACCACCTACTCAACCATTTGCTCTTGAATCATCTCAATCCAATCATTCTTTTTTTAACTTAGTTTTAACTCTTCAGAACTTTACTTCCGACCCATTGGATATTAATATATCTTTTTAGCCTTTTAGTATTTATCAAATAGAACTTTTGGGTCGTTATAAGGAGAAGTCAAACTAAGATTTTTTCTAAGATCTTGTTTTTTGAACCAGTAATTACAATGAAATACAAGTTCTTCATATTACTATCTATCAGGCAATAGACTTTATCTTCTACAAAATCTGATATTTTTACTAGAAAAGAGTCTCATAACTTCTATCATATCATGATAGTGTTTGAAGTAGACAAAGAACCTTCTTTTTGAATTAACGAAATAGAACTGTATTCCTTGAGGAATCATTTTGAGAGACTGCCTTAACTACAAAACTAGGCAGTTCAAAAGGTTAACATGAGGAGGCATACGCAATATTTATATTAATATTATATCAAATTTATGTACAGTCTAATCTCATATTCATTCAACCTCAATAAGTGTGAGATGGTGAAATATCAAAAGGATAATATAATAAAAATGAGATATCAAAGGATAATAAAATAAAAATGAGATATCAAAGGATAAATATAATAAATATGAGATATCAAAGGATAATATAATCAATATGAGATATCAAAGGATAATATAATAAATATGAGATATCAAAGGATAATAAAATAAAAATAGACTAGATAATAATCATAAAGATGGAAATTTCAATACAACTAGTTGTTTGATTTATTTGAGCCATTGATTGATATTTTAATCTAATTAGTTTTTTTTCTACTCCTGCTACTTTCATACTAGTAGCCACTTCAATGACTCGAACGACAAAGGTTTCCTTTATTATTAAACTAACAACAAACTTTTACCACTTAGTAATATATTTACCAAATAGATGTACAAACATGGCAGATATAACATACAAAAGGACCCAAAAGGTTCCCTCTCCATTTCTATCCTCGCAATCAAGCATATTATTCTCCAACTGGTGTAGAGTTCTGACAGTAGGAGTCAGCATTTGTCTGAGAGTAGGTTTATAGAGATAGCTTCCCATCAAAGATGGATATAATACGATTGTCTTAGCTATTAGGTTACCTTTTGATGCTGCTGATAAATTAACAGCTAGTTTTTATGATGTCTAATTGATAACTTATGGTATGATGTCATGCAAGTGTTTAGTCAAACTATAATAAAACCTCTACAACTGTCTTGAATCTTTAAAAACTATTTATTATCAGTATTTCGTAGTGAAATTCCATTCTTTTATAACTAATTTCTGGCCAACTCAACCTTCTGCAACACCCTATTATATTTTTACGAATAAGCTTATTAATACAATTGGTCAAAACAGGATCAAGAGTTTTGATTATATCCTTTCTTTTAGCAAATAGCTTCTTGCGTAGAGAGGCAGCCAAAGGACAACTCTCCGGTAAGTCACAATATGTATTTTGTGGGAGATCTACTTACTAATTATCACCTTTATTCATAAATTAGAGTTTATCATTATAGAAATTATAAAAGCTAGGCTCAAAATATGAGTAAAAAAGGTTATTCTCAGTATAAAAGTACTCGAGACTCACTATGACCTTTAAAATCATTATTTTTAACAGTGTTTTTACACCTAATACCATCGTGAAGAGTCCCTTTCTTCCATTAAAACAAATTTTAAAATCAATTAATTTCAAAGATGATTCTACTTTAATATTTTCATTTTGAATAATATTAATAAATGATATTGCTGATATTTTTGTGGTTAGTTCCCTGTCATTTTCAAAAATCTTTTCTTCTCACTTCTTCTGTCGGTTACTATAACTATCGACAACTTTCTAATGCCTTTGAAGTCTACCAAAAACTCAAATAATATCACTATGAAGACCATAATATTCTTTTATTCTTTCCTTAAAACGTAGCCTGCTGCTAAAAAAACGCTCTTCAAGGGTCTGTCTCATTCAGAGATAACGACTACACCAACATCAATCGCAATCTTTAAGGAGACTATGCATATCATACCTTCAATAGTCAAAGTGCAGCCTAAACCATGACCTTCAAGTATTCACATAGACTTCTTAACAACAAAAAACTGACCTTCGATAACCAACCTTACTTTCTCTATCTAACTGGTCATGGTGGTGACTTTTACTTCAAAATAAGATAGAGGTAGGCTTTAGTCGCTCAAAATTTTTAACATCTTTTCCATGACCTTTCCTATCGTAAACCTAAAATGGCCACATTTATTTTGGTTGATTCCTGTTCAGCTATAACTCCCTACTAGGGAGTAGAAGAAGAGAACGTGATAATTTAGCAAGTTCATCAGTTAGATAATAATCACTATCGAAAGGGTATGATAAGGTTTTGAACGGTCCAAAATCAGATTAATTTACATTTTACCTTTCTTAATTTTTATAAAACAACAATCCCTTGAAAACAAACACCACTATAAGAAGTTATACGACTATCTAGATTACAATAAACTAAAAGTCCATGCTAAAATAATTACCAAAAACAAAAAAAAACAAAAAAAGACTCCTAAAAGAATTCATCACCTCAAAAATAAACATAAAAACCCTCTAGCCAACTCTAACAGCACCAGATTCCTTTGCTAAATATATCTTTTCAACTGACGAATGATATTTTATATCAACTATCATATCATATTGGTATCAAAATTATATATATTTTATTTTAATGCAAAAGATATTTTCATTGACTATCTTCATCGTCCTTTTCCTCTTGGCTGTCAGTATTTAATCTAGAAAGCAAAGTATAAATCGAAGAAGTTAAAGCAAAATATAGAATTAATTAAATATTTCAATATGGAGTTGTTTTTGGTGGCTATTTATTAACTTTATTACTCTATTAGGATTCTTTAGCTGGTTCCTATGCTGTGCTGTCCCTTGTACCTTCAAAATAGCACTTTTCTTTAACAATCACATCTACAGAAAGTTCATCAACTGATCTATAAACAATCAATCTATGTTATTCGTCTATTATTTTATATAAAACTATTTAAAACACCTATTTAGGAATAGAATCAAACAATATATTAATTATAGCTTATATTAGTGAAACTTACTTAGTAGTAGCTTATATTAGTGAAACTTACTTAATTGTAGTTAATATTAGTAAAATTTACTAAGTAGTAGCTTATATTAGTGAAACTTACTTAGTAGTCGCTTATATTAGTGAAACGTAATTAATTTAAATATAAGTTTGCGACATAGATTGTATCTTCATTATTTAAATTGAATGCAGGAACAAAAAAGCTACATCCTCCACAACATCAAAACACTCCTTCATCTCGATTAACCTCCCTATGAACTAGTAGAATCTCAAGCCATAGACAAGTTCATCACCTCAGACACTGACTCTTTAATCATCAACTCTCTACCCACCAAATAGTTCAAAGTACTAGCTCCCAACTCCAATCCGACTGAAGGCACTCTGCTACAAATAAGCAAATTCAAAGGAGATGGATCTATAAGAGACTTTTATAACTTCAGCATCAGACCAGTCGAAGGTTTCAGACAACTTGCCAAACAGATAATGCATCTATATGAGCCAGTAGCCAATAGAACAAAACATCCATCTTTGATGCAAGTTAAAGAACTTAAAGCTGTTTTGGAAAGTTCTTTCAAAAGAAAGTTTACAGGATAAAGTGATCTTAGCTTTACTACTTTTTAAGAATAAATGGATTTTTGGCAATAAATAGATATGGAAAGTCCGACTCCTAGAGTCTCATTCTTCCTCAAGTAATATGCTACTATCAGCAAAAGTTGGAAAAATTCTAAAGGAGGAGTTGAACTAGGTCGTCTAGGAACTCTCATCGAAACCACCTGGGCAGTCCTCTTCAATATCTGGTAAAGTCCACACTAATACAACAGCAAACGCTTTTCTCATTTGGTAGAAGTATTTGAAAGCTAGGTGAAAACAAGTATAAGACTATCATTTGCTAAAGAAAGTGACCTACAATAACCAACTTTCGATATCAGACAAATGATAATCGAGGCAATTCAATGTTGTAGTAACTTTTTATCCCTTTTGAAAGAACATAGTGAAAGGTCAAGAAGGAAGTTACCTGTAATAAAAGTGAAGATAATATAGGAATTAAAGGATAAGATAATGGGAACTTATAGGACTAAAAGCAAAGTATAGTTTTTGTTGAGATTGTTCAATCAAAATATGATAACATAAGATCCAGTAAGTTTAATGTTTTTAGTAAAGGCATAAAATTTTATGTCTAGTTTTGTGAGTCAATTCAAAAACAATCCTAAAGCAGTCGCTAAATTATAAAAATAAAAATAAAAATTATCAACCTTAACAGCTGCAGCCTTACCTGTCTTTGAATAATAACTTAAGTCTGTCATCGATAGAACCAGTCTGCAATACCTATTTAAATTACTATAAAAATGGTTTTACTTTTTGGCTTAACCTCAATTTGCATAGCATACAGTCTAATACCAAGACACTGCCTTGAAGAAATCAATAGAATATTTATAAAAATATTATCAAGATAAAAGTAAAGGATAAGGTAATGAACCAACAAAGTTAAGTCAATTGTTAATAATATATAAAAAGATGCAATAGATCGATAATCTTATGAACGAATTCGGTCAAAATTCAACTGCAATGCCAACTTATAAAAAAAGATACGATAAATTATTATAAACATTAAAACACAATCAAAATACTCTCATAAAAGGATTCACGTCAAGGTACTAAAACAGTCTCACAGGTAAAGAAGGTACTTCAATAGTAGGCAGACAAATAGCTTTATCAATATCAGAGAAAGGAATGATTTTTAGTTGGAGTAGATAGAGTGATATATTTATTTAGGAGGTATAATAGATGATGTAGCTTGGTTTTACTGGTCAGTTGGGAGATAGATTAATGAAGGGATGGTAGTAATCGAAGCAATATCATAAATAGAATAGTTACATCAGTAGTATTTAGTCGAGATATAATTGGCTATAGAGTCAATTACAATTTTTTCAAAAGCATATGCTACAAAAAGAACTAAAGTAGGTCAGATAAGTAGTTTAACATCCTAAGATAACAAAGAAACTAAATGATTCACGCTATGAATGGAAATCTTTATAAGAAGCTAGTTAATATGGTACTATCTTGAATACAGTTGTGGATAAAATGACTAACTATTTGAAATTATTCAATACTAGTTAGCTTTAAATATAATAGCTATCAATGTAGTTGCTAAATATAGACTTCAATCCCAATAACTTTTTTATTATCTCACAAAAACTAGACCAAATATCAAAAATAATGGACATTGCCAGTATAAATAGAGATAGTCAACTTTGGAAAGACTACTGGTATAAAAAAATGACAGATGTTATATAACTACAGTGGCAATAAACGCTAATCAAAGGAATAGATCTACCAATGACAGTCCATACTGTCTTATCTGGTAAAAAATGTACTTATGATCCTGATCTAAACTAACTAAAATAAAAGTATTTCAAATAGCTCAAACACTACCTAGGATGGCCTCTAGAACAAAAAGGACTCAACGGAGATCATCTCCTCGAGAATAGTGCAGAACTTATTACATAAATCTACAACAAAACTTAAAAACTATTTGACTTATTAGAATAAAGACTAAATAAATATGTTTCTTTCGAAAAAACAATTATAATAGATTTAGATGCATTATAGTAGAAATTAGGCAGAGATGAAGGATAGTAGCTACTAGGAAAATTACTAACTTAACTAAAAGAATGTAAAAACCAGGCATAGTCAATCCAATAATAATAAAAAATAAGAAGTATATCAATTGATAACAATGGTCTCAAGGAAGGTCTCTGCTAAATATTAAATCAAATGATTTAAAATGTTATTGGACTTATCAAGTATTCCATTAAATTAGAAAGCTAACAAGTTTAGGAGTATATTGGCAGTGTCATGTCCAAACTATAAAGCAAACCTAATAACATGGAATAGCTTGGGTAGGTTATTCAATAGTTCGATAAAATCAGACTCAACTAAAAATAAATATTGAACAAAATAAGTAAAATATAACAAAAAAATAGTAGCATCAGATCTGTGACAGGAACTGGATTCAATACTGTTAATATGCTAAAAAGATGGGATAACCTACAAATAGCCTCATTATAAATGGGCAATATACTCGAAGATCAAAGAGGCCGACTCCAACAATAAACCATCCGCAAAAGCTAAGCTCTAGAACATTAAGCCTCTAAAGTCTACAAAAAGTTCTAACATATCAAGCCCAGCAATGAACAACTCACAAGAGACCATGTTATGGAACTATATGGAAGAATCAAAGATTGGCAAACATAATGGAAAGAAGTCTAAGAAAAATATATAAATATAGAAAAAGACATCAAACATTTCAACATGGAAATGCCTTCCTTCAAAGGATACCTCACTGTCAAAAGAAAACTAGATAACTAACTTGGTAACTGGATCTTCTTCATGGAGTATCGAGCAGAAGTATAGAAGTTCTAACCAGAAGAATGGATCACTTTCAGAGGAAGTCTCAACCGCTATTCAGATCTAGTTGGAGACTATCATGCCAAATCCAAGTAACTTTCCACTTCTGATCCAATAGCCAAACTGATTAGATAGGTTCTAGAGGATAATAAAACATAAATCATTCTCCTTAGATCTCTTACAGGATAAAACTTTGAAAAATAACACTGGGGAATGCTCTTTTCCATCCTCAAAATTAAACATGTATCCTCTAGCGACAAGCTTACCTTTGGAGATCTCATCAACTCGGATCTCATGTCTAAAGGAGACTAAATCAGATAGCTTGAGGCCAGAGCAAGAGGAGAGATGAACATCAGAATGGCAGTTGATGACCTTTAAGCCTGGTGTATCACTCGATAGTTCTAGCTAAGCGAGTACAACTCCATGGGAAGAGTAACAGCTTTAATAAAGTAATGGAAAGATGTTATGACAGAAGTATCTGACCATCAGGCACTTGTAGCTTCAGTGAAATAGAACAGATATGCAACTAGATTTAAAGAGTAAATCGAGAAATATGAGGGTAAATTCAGTATTCTGGAGGGGTCACTTGTAAAGTTAAATCAGATTCAAAGGAAGTGGATATATTTGTAGCCAATATTTATGAGAGGAGCTTTACCATAAGAGCAAGGAAGATGGCGGAGATTAGATGAAGACTATAGGAACATAATGAATGGAATAGATATGAACCATCATGTGAGTGAACTTGCTAATATAGCTGGTTTTATAGATAGTCTAACCAACATCATGGCTCATCTTTAAAGATGCCAAAAAGCTTTAAATGACTACCTCTAAGAAAAGAGAAACAAATTTCCAAGATTTTACTTTTTAGGTGATGATGACATGTTATAAATTCTAGGACAATCACAAAATCCAGCCATCATTCAACTACATCTAAAGAAATTATTTTCTGGTATTCATACAGTCAAGTTTTCTGAACAACAAGATAGAATATTAGCCATGAAGTCACATTTAAAAGAATAAGTACCTCTAACTCAAGAGATATAAGTCAGCGAAGTAGTCTAGAATTGGTTGGACTAGCTAAACAAAATGATGGTTGTTACATTGAAGTAGTCAACCCAGTCAGTTAAAAAACAAAAAATATAAAATTGCTTCTAAAATTATAGTTCACAAGTCATATGTTTACTAAATTAACTCAACTTCAATGCTAAAACAGCGACAGCTATTCCCAGTGGTCGCTCTAATCTATAATCTCTCAAAAAGATACCCAATCTCTCTTATCTTCTTTAACCAAACTTTGCCATGAGAATAAAGATTAACTTATTCTGGCCAAAATAAAATCTCTCATTCTTGATGTCATTCACCAAGTGTCAGTCCTAGATGCCTTGATTAATAGCAATATTAAAAGTACTAAAGAATGGATCTGGCATAAACAACTTAAAATCGTATAGTAAAATAGTAGTGTTAAACTACATATGGCCAACTCAGCCTTCAACTATACCTTCTAATATCAAGGAAATGCACAAAAACTTGTCTATACTCCTCTCACTGATAAGTGCTATCTCACTCTCACTCAAGCCATGTACATGGGTCTCGGTGGTAATCCCTATGGTCCAGCAGGAACAGGAAAAACAGAGTCAGTAAAAGCACTAGCTCTAGCTTTTGGCAGACAAGTACTTGTTTTCAATTGCGATGAAGGATTAGATTTCCAGTCAATGGGCAGAATTTTTATAGGATTAGTTAAATGTGGAGCATGGGGCTGTTTTGATGAGTTTAATAGACTGCTAGAGTAACAACTATCAGCTATCAGTCAACAAATTCAAATAATTCAAGAAGCAATCAAAGCCAAGTAAGAAGTAATAAATTTACTGGGCAAAAGAGTGGAAGTAAACTTCAATTCAGGTATATTTGTCACTTTGAACCCAGCAGGCAAAGGATATGGAGGTAGATCAAAACTACCAGACAACTTAAAACAATTATTTAGACCTGTCGCCATGTCAATCCCAGATAATTAACTTATCGCAGAAGTACTTCTTTTTGCTGAAGGATTTAACACAGCCAAAATTTTAGCTCAAAAAATAATAACCATTTTCACTTTATCAAAACAACTTCTATCAAGACAACTGCACTATGATTGGGGACTAAGGGCTCTTAAGACCATTTTGACAGTTGCAGGAAGACTAGTGTTCTAGTAGAAATAAAATATCAATGAATCGATTGAAAGTTAAATCTTGATAAAAGCTCTAAGAATTAACACGATAAGTAAATTAACTTTTACAGATATGCTTAAATTTAATGTATTAGTATAAGATGTTTTTCCAGGCATTAATATCAAAGATATCGTTTATCAAAAAATAACTGAAGCTGTAGGATAAGTCTTCAAATAATAAAAATTTTAAATGCTATCTAATCAACTCAATAAAATCCTTCAATTCTATGAAGCCACGAAGCAAAGAATCGGAGCTGTATTGGTTGGTCCTTCAGGATGCGGAAAGACAACTATATGGAGAAGTCTTAAGAAAGCTTATGATAAGTTAGGACAGCAGGTAAAAGTCCATGTAATAAATCCAAAAGCAATGCCCAGGTCATCATTTTTAGGACACATGAACAACGACACACGTTAATTTGCTGAAGGGGTACTGACAGTATCAGCCCGTGATGTAGTAAAATAAGATTCTGACGTACTAAACTGGATAATATGCGATGGAGATGTTGATCCTGAGTGGATTTAAGCTCTTAACAGTGTACTAGATGACAACCACTTGTTAACTTTACCTACAGGTTAGCGTATATCGTTTGGATCTAATGTGAACTTTATATTTTAGACTGATAACCTTCAATTTGCATCACCAGCTACAGTCTCAAGAATGGGAATGATCTTCATGAACGATGAAGATATCAACATCAATAGTATAATAAAGAAATGGACTAAAAAATTAAATAAAGAACAAATGTTTATTTAGTAACAGGTAGGATTCATAGAATAGATATGTAGCAAGATATGGAAATATAATTAAAAACAAATAGTATCAACAACTAAAGTAGGATTAGTTAGAAGTGCACTATCTCTACTTCATGATGTTAAAAATTAACAATAATTCAAATTAAACCTAGTCAAAGGATTATCCTCTAATTTCGATCATTAAATCAGAGGCATTGTCTTCGAGACTGTCTTTAATAAACCTATTCCAGGAGGCAGAGATCCTCTCTCTCTAAGAATCAATAATGCCAAGCTAACTGACTTCAAAGACTAGTAAACTACTGAAGTACAAAAAATATACATGACAAAATAACTAAAAAAAGATGTTGAAGTAGTAAAGGGATGGATCAAAGGAGGTAGTAACCTGATAATAGTTGGTCGATAAGGTTGTGGTAAATCTCTACTCCTCGAAGCCAGTGTGCAACAAATTTAAGAGACATAAAAATGCAAAGTAATAACAATTCATTGTAACAGAGAGACCAAAGCAAAAGTATTAATTCAAAAGTTATATCAAAGCTGTCATAGAGCCACTTCAGCAACAGGAAAGATCCTTAAACCTCTCAACTGCAGCAAACAAATATTCGTTCTTAAATAGATCAACCTGGCCAGACCAGATAAATACAATACCATTGAACTGATCACCTTTTTGCAATCGATTATTTCACATGAAGGGTTCTACGATCACAACCTTTAGTTTGTGAGAATCGGCGATGGTATTCAATTTGTTTGCATAATGAAGCCATCAAGTACGATAGGTAGATTTTAGATAACAACGAGATTTGTAAGTAATTTGAGAGTATTATCAGTTGATTATAACTCAGTAGGTGTACAACAAAAACTTGACCTTCTTACTCCTCATGCTGATATAGTTAACAATAAACTAAATCAATTCTGGGATTGTCTTCAATAAAATTTCAAACCAGATGATAACGCTCACTATCTCTTCAGTCCTAGAAATTTAAATGCCATCGTAGATAGTCTATAAAAATATCAAATTAATCTCAAAAGTGCTTAAGAAGTAATATCAGCCATAAGAAACGAAGCAGTTAAACAGTTCTAGGATCGACTGGTGAATAACTAAGCCAAAAAATAATTTACTAAATTAATTAGACCCATCTTTGGCAACCAAAAAGATATCATTTATACCATATAAGATAATAAACTTAAAGCCATCTCCAGACAATAATATAAATAAATACTAATTAAAACTATCAAATCATATTAAAGTTAAATAAGAGATGTTAATTTGATACTAGTTGAAGAAGTTGTCGATTTGTTTTCTTCTCTTTAAAGAAAGTTTATAGAAGGGGGTGCCATGTTGATGGCAGGCGTCTCAGGTAATCTTAGAAAAACTGCACTAAGAATAGCTGCTTTCAAAAACAAACTGCCCATCTACACCCTCTCTAATGCCAGAAACCTGTCTCTTAAAGATTTTTATAAAGATCTCAAAGCAGCTCTTTAAGTAGCAGGAGGACAAAATAAACAAATAGTTTTATTCCTTGAAGAACATCAGCTTGGTCGTAGCTAGTTTTATTAAAAGATAAACTCTCTGATAAGTGCAGGATAAGTTGAAGGTTTATTTAATAGTGATGAGATCTAAGGAGTCACTCAAGATATATAAGTACTTAGGACATAATGTATGGGCAAAACTTTGTATGAAGCCTTTATTTAAAGAATAAAAAAGAATGTAGTAATAGTTTTAAGTATGGACCACAGAAATAAGCAATTTTATTAGATATGTTCCTCAAATCCAGCTTTTTACTCAACCTGCAGAATAATATGGATGAATTGCTATTCGAAATAATCTATGAGTAAAATATTTTAGTAGAGAACTAAACACCTCAACGTTAAATAAATAAAATAATTAAACCAGGCAATTGTGACAATTCATGAGGGAAGTTCTTATACCTATAGCAAATTAATAAACAATTTTTTAAGTGTATTTTAAAAGACACAATCAAAAAGTGGCAATAAATTAGATAAATTAACTATGGGTCTTAAAAAATTAGTATAAACAGCAAAAACTGTTGATACTTTAACTGCCTAAGCAATGAGTAAAAAGAAATTATTAACTGTCAAACAAAAATAAGCAGATTAATCTCTCAACTATATCACTGATGCAATGCAAGAAGCATCTGCCAGTAAAGCTGAAGCATAAAAACTACAAGTTTATTTATAAGTTTAAGAAAAAAAAATATCAAAAGATAGAAAAATAGTCATGACCTAATTATAAAAAGTACTACCTCTAATTGAAGAAGCTAAAGAAGCTGTTAATGGTCTACAATCAAGAAATATCCAACAAATAAGGTCATTTATGAATCCACCAGAAGCAGTCAGATATGTACTCAAAGCAGTCTTAGCTTTATTCGGTAATAAAGATGATAGTTGGAACTCTATGAAAAACTTTTTGAAAGTATGCAAAGATCAAATCCTTATTTTTGATATCAAATCTGTCTCAGAAAAAATAAGAAGAGAAGTTTAAAGTATTATTAGCTAACATGCTTTCTTTTTCCAAAGATAAAATGTTTTCAAAGCTTCCCAAGATGCTGTCCCTCTTGCTGATTGGGTCAAAGCTGCCATCTAGTACAGTAAAACCTATGAAAAAGTAAGACCTTTAGAGGAAAATTTAACTAAAATATAAAAAGAATTAGCTAGATCTAAAATAAGATATGAATAATGTGCTACAAAAGTGAATGAATCTTAACAAAAGATAAGAGTTTTGAATGAGAACTTTGTCAAGAAGACCAACTAAGCTTAAATACTAAAATAATAGCTAAAGAAGGCAGAAATAGCTATGTCAAGTGGTCAATAACTACTAGAGAAGTTATAAGATGAAAAGGTACGTTGGAATATAGAGAGTGACAAACTTAAAGTTGAAGTAGAGATGATGCCTAAACATGCAGCCTTAACATCATGTTTTGTCACCTATCTTTCACATTGTCCATAAAATATCAGACATCTAGAAGTATAAAAATGGAAAAAGATATTTGGTTGTCATTACTACAGTTTTCTTAATTTTGTTACTTCAGAAGCAACTACTCTTCAAGAAGTTCTTAAAGGACTACCCAATGATCAACTTTCTATCGAAAACAGTCAAATTTTATCATTTGTGGGATAAGTTCCCTTGATAATTGATCCTCATACTCAAGCAACTAACTGGCTAAAACAAAAACTACAAGTATAAAATAAGGTATAGACCCTTCTCCAGCAGGATCCTAAATTTTTGAATACTCTCGAACTGGCAGTTCGATTTGGAAAGGTGCTGATTATTCAAGAAATAGATTATATTGAGCCAGTGTTAACTCAAATATTAAAGAGAGACTATACCAGACAAGGTGCTCGTAATTTGATTCAAATAGGTGAAAAAGGATTAGATGTAAACGATACATTTAAATTATACTTGACAACTAGAAATAGTTCAATATAAATAGCTAAACATCAAAAAGACTTGGTATCTTTGATAAACTTTTCAGTAACAAAGTCAGGTTTATAAGGTAAATTACTATCAATCATAATAACATATTTTCAACCATAAATATAAAAATAAAACAAAGTTTATTAGAAGATCAATAAAAACTAAAAATAAACTTATCAGATCTATAATAAAAATTATTAAGATAATTAGCCGATTCTTCAGGAAATATTCTCTAAAATAAAGGACTAATAAGTAGTTTAAATTAAACTAAAGCACAAAGTCAAATTGTAGGCAAATCATTAAAAGATTCTTAAAAATTACAAAGAACTTTAGATTAAAAAAGATAAGTATATAAAATAGTAGCATAAATTGGAGCTAAATTATATATCAGTTTATCTATACTAAAAAACTTGAGTCCTATGTATAAATTTAATCTATCACAATTTATAAATCTTTTCCAATAATCCCTATCAATGAATCTAAGAGATACCAGTCAGATAAGTAACATCCAAGACGCTTTGATTCAAATAGTCTTCAACAATATCTCAGTTGGTCTAGTCAAATCTCATAGATTACTCTTAGGGCTCATCTTTGTCAAGTAGATCTTTTAAAATAGTATAACTGAAGATTAGTTTAGCGCGTTGCTTGGTAATATAGTCTCAAACTAAAATGTAGAGCCGCCTGCATGGCTTGATAGCAAAGATAAGTAAAAATTCAAAATATTCCAATCAGTTGTTCATAGTAAATAAAATTTCAATAATTCTGCTTGGACAGAATGGTCGAAATCCCATTAATGTTAAGATCATGTGCCTAAAACAACATAACTCACTCAATTCCAAATCTGTCTACTCACTAACGTCTGCAGACCAGATAGACTAACTAATAGTATGACAAACTTTGTCCAAAAAACACTTCAGCTCGAAAACTTATCAGGTTTATAGATAAATATGAAGATACTAACAGAATAAAAGATGAAAAATAAAGTACCTTGTCTTTTCATAGTAAGTATCGGCTTTGATCCATCAAAATAAATACAATAATTTGCTATAAAAACAGTAGGGAAATAAAGGTTTCAAGAATTATCTATGGGAGGTGATCAAAATTAGTATGCATTACTATTACTGAAATAAGCAGCTAGATAAGGCAAATGGCTTTGTCTTAAAAATTTACATTTAGTTATCGGATTTGTAAGTCTACTATAGAAATAAGTACTATCAATGTAGCCACATTAAAATTTTAAATTGTTTTTAACAACTGAATCACATTAAAAATTTCCACCCATCCTATTATAAACCTGCTTCAAAATAAGTTATTAAGCACCTCCAGGTCTAAAACAAAACTTTTCTAGAATGCTAGTTGGTAGATAAACATCAAAAAATAATAATTTATAACTAGTAGCTACCTATTTCCACGCATTAATTCAATAAAGACGTAACTACATACCTCAAGGCTGGAATAAATTTTATTAATTTAACTATGGTGACTATAAATCAGGATTAAATGTTATCAAATAGATGGATAGTTCATATGATAAAGATTGGAAAATGCTCTATGGATTGATGCTCGATACCATATATGGAGGAAGAATCGATAATGACGTTGATAGAAAATTGTTAGAAATACATCTGTTTAAATATTTTAATTAAGATATCGAAAGTGGATCTAAAGGAATCTATAAAAACGCAAAAATATCTCAAGTCGATGATCTACTACATAAATTGCCCAACAACGATAATCCAGATCTCTATAACCTACCTCTAGGAATAGATAAAGCTTTATTAAGAATCAAAGCCAAATAGTTTCTATAAAATCTTAAAATAGCCACCTTAGCTAGTGATAGTACAACTAAGTTTTCAAGATAAGCTTGGGGAAAAACGCTCACACCCATCTTTACACTCTGGAAAGGCCTTCAGAAACAAATTAACTAAGATAAACTCAAAAAAATCAACTAAGATAAACTCAAATCAGTAGATCCCATCTAATCTTTTGTCTATAGCTAGTACAATGAAGCAGTTGTCAACTATCTACATATTAAACAAGCATTACAAAGACTAGAAGGCACTTTATTCGGTAACTAGATCCTAGTGACTGAGATAGAAGAACTTGGTAAGGTCATATTGAGAGGATAGCCTTCATCTAAATGGAGAAAAATATGGGAAGGACCAGATTTGATATCAGATTGGCTCAAGCTTTTTGCTAAAAAACTAAATAACATGTAGAAATGGAAACAACTGACAGAATCAAATCGACTTCTAGGATAAGAACTAGATCTGTCTGAAGTATACCGTCCTTAAATATTTTTAAACGCCATGAAGCAACGAGTAGCTCGATAGAGAAAGATCCCAGTCAATCAGTTAAAGATCAAATCAGCCTTTTCAAAGCCATCATAAATATGTGTAAAAATAAAGAATCTTATCTTACAAGGATGTTCATTTTCTAACAATTCAATAGTTTAGACCAGACATGACGAGTAGTATGAAGATATTCCAGTATTTTACATATTTTTCAACGAAAAAGATAACTCTTAATCTGAATATTCCCTACCTTTCTATACCGATATGAGCCGAACAACTTTGCTGTCAATGATACCTGTTTCATGCCAAGGTGATAAAGATAAACTAGTGCTTGCCTCTGCTGCAATACTCTTGAAAGATATATGATCTCATTTAGTCAATTCCTATTTAAAATATTCAATCAATATATCAAACAATATTATTATTCATATTTTGTGATATAATTAGTGATATATTAATATCAGTCAATAATTTTAGCCAATTATATTTAAGTTCCCTCGTTTTAATACTCATCTTCAGGCTAATCAAAGTTAAAATCATAGTTAAGTTCCATCCGATCCACCTTCTCCTCTTAAATCTAATCGAATATAATCTAATATCTTATATTCTAAACAAAGTTATCAGAGAGCTAATATCTATGAATGGGAGGATAGTGACTAGGAGGCGGAATCAGTGGATCCAGCCCAATTCTCAAAGAATGTTCCAACATACTTGGTATTATCCTTGACATCAACGGACAGTTTATTTATAAGCAAGGATTCGCATTTATTTATATCAACCATGGCCTGTATTTACTATCAATCATAAAATCCAACCCAAATATTTCAAAATTATTCATCTTACGCTCCTTGTCCAAGTTCATATAGTTAGCACGAATCACATCGGCGGTTATTTATTTCATTTTAGATAAAATTTGTTCCTTGAAATTGACCTTGCCCTTCCGAGTATCAAGATATCTTTGAAATTAGTGATATGATAATTTGTTTCCAGGCTAGTATTTACCATATTTTTAAGAATTTTTCTGAATTGAATCATTAGTCAAATGGATAAATAAATTAGTTAAATTCTCAGTTGAAAAATGTTAACTGCTAGTTCTCAGATATCCTTCATGATACCAATATGCTTTGAGGTATCCATTAACAGTAGTTATCATCATAAAATGTCTTATGTCGAATTTTCTACCATGATATAGCAAAGGATCAGTAATATAAGACTGCACAATAGTGGTTTTAGGCTGTCCATTCTCGTGAACCACTTTCTTCAAGATCTTTCTCGATATATCAGCAGAACGAAGTAAATATATACCATTTCCACGATTTGTACATTATCCAGGTTTCACTATCCATATACTTTTTTCATTGATGTTTTTTTGTTCTTGAAGAAATGTTTGATAGGTCTAGTCATCCATTGATTTAAAATGATAAGTTTGAGGAAGTATCGTAAAAGGATCAATTTTCTTTATCTGTCTATAGTAATGCTACATAGTATAAAATAATGCCTTTTTTGATCCAATAAAAGAATTTTGAGGTATATGATTTGTTATTATTCCTGCTTTGTCCTATTTCTTTGATTTTGTTCTTGATTTTATCTTAAAATTCTTTAGCAACTACTCTATCTTCTATCCTTTACCATCATTTATAAATAACTTCTTATTGTCTTGAACCTTCTTTACCTTCTAGATGTTTTGAAATATCTTAGGAGGAGAACCAATTGATCTCTTTGATGATGCATCTAAGGTCAGTGAAGCAAATGATTGAAGAAAAGTTGGACGTAATTTCTATCTTTTTGATTCTTATTTTTTAGTACTTACTTCAGAATTTATTATCATCTATGGATTATCTTAAAACTATTCAAAACTCTATGTTCTAGCTTTATTTCTCTTTTTTTGGCATTCATCAATATCCCCTTTATCCTCTTTATCATCTCTATCATCTCTATCATCTTTATCCTCTCTATCATCTCTATCATCTTTTTTATATCTATTTATTTATTTAATTTCTTTATCTATTTTATCAATTTTAAGGTGTTATGCTTTTTTTTGGATAGAATGAACATCTTTAACAGAATTTTGTGTCCAAATAAATTTGGTTTAATTATTGACTTTATTACAAGTTTAAAACCAAAATCGTCTTTTCAATAAAGCTATAACTAAAAATTTATTATTACCATTACCAACAAATGCTTTAACTTTTTATCCATTATATTTATCAGCTAAAGCAATAGTATTAAAGGGTAGATTATTAGAATAGTTAATTTTGATAAGAAAAGTGAGATAGGAATTGATTTTTTTGGCATAAACTTTATCTAAAGTCATATCTGGTGTTTATTATTCTTATCTATAAAAGTATTTCTTCTTTTTAAATCTTATTTGAGGTTTTTTCTATGTAGTTAAACTTTGATACAAATCTTTCTTTTTAGCCAAGTTCAATCTATTCTCACTAAACTTTGGTGTTTTCTTCTATTTAATTGACATAATTGTCATCACTTACAACATATTCGATGATATCATCTCAGACAACTTCATATCAAGTATCTTCAACTGATCTCCCATATTCAATCTATTCTTCTCATTTAACTCATTTATATACTCATTTCTTTAGACAAAATAAGCCTTACTCCTTGGAACTAAAGTACGCTTCTCCTTCTTAGGAAAACTCGGATTCATCCCCTTCGACAAGGGATTTATCAACCCGTCATTTAATTTACTAGATTTGATAACTTCATGTTCAGATTAGGATTGTTTCTTTTAGATTTATTTCATAGCATGTCTGATATTGATTTGTGATTTATGGTCTTCGAGAATGTTATCAAGCTCAATATCAATCATTTTGTCTATTTTTTGTTCGTTTTTATCTTTACTCTTCTTACTTTTATAGTTAAGTTATTTCAATTTTTACTTCTTTTTAGATCGCTTTCCATTGGCAGTCCCTCCTCGATTGGCTTTTAACTATAATTTCGGTTTAAAAGAGTTCATAGTTGAAAAATTGTTTTTTCTTTGTTGAAGCAAATGTTCTTCTTTACTTTAAAAAAGAAAAGAAGGAGGTTGAAATATCCTCTATGTTTGCTAAATGACCTAAACAGTAGGCTAAATAATTGTTTTTTTGCTTTTTAGTTTAGATTCAGCCTTGTCATTAATGTTAATATTCATCTAATAAATTTATAAATCATTCAATCGCATATTGCAACAAATTAATCAACATATTAATTTTGAATATTTGCTACATCACTAATAGAACACAAAATAACAAAAGAGATATCAATGATAATTGGACAAAATCAAGAATTTGGGTTTAATAGTTAATCAAAATTTCCATTACTATTCATACTTTGCATTAGTTTTTTTATATCTTCTATAGTCAACAATTGTATTTATGATTCGCAATGCATTGGTTTAGGAACTTTAGATATCAATTCGAAATGAACCTATTTCTCTTCTTTTCCAGAAGTTATCTTCTTAATTGTACCCTGACTATTAACCATCACATAAAGTATCAAATCATCAGCTAGATCTATCTATTCACTACTCGATTCATCCTTATTCTACTCTTAAGATTCTTATTTTGACAAATTTTATCTATTCAGCAAAAAAGGCTAAAACTTATATTTATCAAGAACTTGACCTTAACTGCTATCTTTTCCAATATATTTGAAGAAAATATTAGTCAAAAACATAGTTTATTTAGTCCTTTCAGTCAAATCTATCTAAGAATTGTTGAGAATAGCCAATTTATACCTCTAACATCCAGATTTAGCCAGTTGATTTGTAGTGACTATCAAAGAAGGCAAATCCAACTGCACTTTAAAGACCTAGACCTTTGTCATTACAATATTGTAGTAGATAGTAGCAGTGAAAAGAGATATTTCACTGTTGTAGTCAATATTAGCTATTAGATTGTACTTGTCAACTTTGAAATCAAGATTCAAAGGGTAGTTGAATAGAATGGGACTAGTTGCTTCTGTTTGAGAGTAAAGATTATCCCAGACATTGCTACTACTAAGAACTAGCAATAGAAGAAGTGTTATCCCTTGTAACATTCTTGATATTTAAATATTAATTAGAAAATACCACAATAAAGGATTATCAATTATTTATCTACAACTGTTTATCAAAATGACTATTTCAAATAAAAACAACATTTATGAAGATCAATATATTTTTATTTATAAAATAGATGGATAAAGAATGTGAATCATAGTGTCGCCAAGGTTATGCCATCTTTGCAGCTCTAATTATCATCATGATATGTGTAGGTTTCCTTATGACTTTTCTACTTGTCAAACCAGCCACTTCCAGAGAAGTACTTCAAGGAAAAGAATTATAAAAAACCATCCAAGATTTACCAGAATAATGGAAACTTAAAAAAGCTATTTAAGTATAAACCAATAGAGTTAAAGCCTTCTTCTCTGCTTTGTATAGTCGATGCGTTGATGGAGTTGATGTTTTGAAGAAAGGACTGCAGCAATGGCAAACTCTTTTTGATGATGTATCTAAAAGAGCAGGCTAGAAGTACAGAAGATGATTCTCTTTCATTATTCTTTCTATTTTTTGTTTATTTTTTGAATATTGATAGTTTCTTTTTCAAGATAGTTGATAAAAAGAGTCAACTTAACAATTTATAATAGTTAGCAAGTTGATTGCATCAATATGATTCCTTAAACCAAACCTTATGTCCTTGTCCTTGGAGGTACCAACTTCATGGGAAAAACTCTACTTTAAGCACTACAGAGTAGGTCATATGGAGTCTGCTGCATTAACAGAGGCAAAAAATATTGGTAAGAATAGTTTTATTTAGGAACAACTCGGCCAGAAAACTAAATCCTGAAGTATAGTGGTTCTGTGCGGATCGAAAAGACCTCAAAGATTACAGCTCAACAGTAGCTTTTGCTGGTAGACATCTAGGTATATCATAAACTAACAAATGGATTGCAGTAATTGACTTTTGTGGGTATAAATGGAGAGATGTTCAGAGTGTTTTGAACGCTATTGAAGGACTTACTCACAGATACATATTTATTTCATCAGATTCAGTCTATAACTGCTATCCTCAATAAAACTTGCCCATCACTGAAGATACGGTCAACCTTTAGTACCAATACTCCAGAATAAAGTAAACCAACAAAAGAAAAAAAGATTCTTATGGCTACGTAAATATTTATAAATGAAGGACAAGATGAAGTGTGAACTATATCTCCATCGTAAGAAGACTGTCCCTTTCACCTGTTTGAGACTAGCTGATGTGATTGGTCCTTTCGATAATACTGAACGTTTTTGGACTACAATCAAATGGATGAGATAAAGCTAGAAATATCCCTTCACCATAAATGCTGATTAGTAAAGCCAACATTTGTCTTTTGTTGATAGTGTAAGTGTTGTTACCTTTATTGTTCAATTGATACAGATGAAAGACATTCCATCTCATACTTACAACCTTTGCTGGGAATAAAGCTGCACACTCTATGAGTTTTTGGAATAAATAGTAATAATAGGGTTATGATAGAGAAAATGTCTAGGAATATAGGTCAAATATAAAGCTGTCAAGAAAGAAGAGAGCAATCAATTGTATCCTTCGGTTGAATGTGGAGCTATATCTTGTGAAAAAGCAAAAAAAGAGATAAGTTGGAGTCCTATATCAAAGGTATTTGGTTATTAAGATAGGCCCAAGCTATAAAGATAACAGTTGATTTCTTTGTCCAAGAAGCAGACAAATATCCTTCAGAAAAATATGTGATGGAGAAATAGTTTAAGAAAAAAGTTGCAGATCAATTTGATTGATAGTCTGTTTGCAAAAATATATCAACTATTATAAGAAATATAGGTTATTCCAAGAGGTTTATCAATAAATAAAACTATTTTGACAAATATACTCATAGTATTCATAATTTTAATACAAATAATAGTAATAATCAAGCAGTATTTATTTATAATAAAACGATTTGGGGTTGGGGTTGGGGTTGGGGTTGGGGTTGGGGTTGGGGTTGGGGTTGGGGTTGGGGTTGGGGTTGGGGTTGGGGTTGGGGTTGGGGTTGGGTTCTCTTCTTATTTTCTGACAATTCAACATTGATCAAATCAGACTTATCGAGAACCACCGTTTGGCTATCGACATTCGATATCGGCATGTTTTAAGGTGATGCGATAGGCTAGAGTTATAATATTTTTGAGTTATTCTCTTGCATATAGTTGATTAAGTTTAAAAGTAGTATAATAATAAATTCTTGTTTTAATAAAAGTTAGATTCTATTTAATTCGGACCTTGAATATTAGAATTAATATCAATTGAATATTAGATACCATTTGAATAAAGACTCATAATAAAGTACTCAATAATCATTGTTCTAAGAGAGTTGCAATCTAAGGGCAAGTTTCTTATTTCTAAACCTCAATGATGCACATTTCAATGTCTTCAAATAAAGCAGTTTATTATCTTTTCTTATTTGGGTACTTTTTATCACCTCTCTTCGAAGATACCGATTGAACAATCGATAAGTTATTTTCAGGTTGTGAGATCCTTCCCTTTCAGAACAACCAAAAAATAGCATCTTTAAATGACTTGTATTAAATCCATCCTTCTTATCTTTCTCTATTGTCCTGTTCTGTTGCTTTTACTCAAGACTTCTGATCATCTATAGGACCCCTTGATTGAGTTAACCATCTATTTAGTATTAAAGCAGGTTGTCAAGAATGATTCTTCCTATTTTTTTGATAGAATTTGAATTTTTTTTATGTTTAGTCCTCTTTGAACTCTATGCCTGATCATCTATTTGGTATTATATTTGCTGTGGTATCTAACCGAGTGATTAGATCTAGATATATTCTCTAGGTTAATTGATTAAGGAGTTGTTCAGTTCAAATATGGAAGAATGATCGCTTTAGGAGTAATTAGGCACCCAAATATTGTTTTCTGATTATTTTGAATATTCTTCAGTTGAATAGTTTTTTTCACAATGGTGATTATAATCAATTAGTTCTTCAAAGAGATCATAGTTGTCTGACATAGTTGGATTTTTACCAAATATTAATAATTAAAGTATAGGTTAATATAGTATTAATAATATAAATAAGTCTAGCTTAAAGTCTTAAAGTCTTTAATATATATTAGCTTTTAAATGATAAACTATCACCTCAATACAAACAATTAATACAATAAATATAAAAAGATAACTTAGTTCATATTCTATCTCAAATTGAAAAAAATAAATCGTTACTTTTTATCATCTTTATAATAATGCTTATTTTATATCTAATTATTGATAACATCCCCATTATAAGTATAGCTTAATCAAAAATGACTAAAATGTAATTTTGATTAATAAGAACATCAATAACTATCATAATAAAATATTACAACTAACATCAACAATCACTACAATATCTTCTCTTAGTAATAACCTCATTTCGAACAAAATAATCAAGTTGTCAAAAAATAACCTTAAATTGATCGTCAAACTAATAAATCACAAATTGATTATAGCAGCGCTTCTAGTGGCAGTCGTAGAGCCCCCAATGAAAAAGATCTAAAACAATCGATATTATATTTGAGACAAAAGTTTCCTAAAAAATCACTTTAACAAATCCTCATCAGATTATATCAAGCCATGGAACTAAAAAGTACAGCAGGCAGCCAATCGAGTAGGTCAAAAGCTTTTGATACTATCAGCATAAATTCAAGAGCAAATGACTTCGACGATATCTACCAGTAATCATAAACAAGCAAACTAAAAGACAATATGATTGATAATACCTCTTAAAAATACTAAAAACAATAAAAAAGGTGTCTTAAACAGGGGTAAAAAAGTATCTATAGTGATAATTGCCAAATGTAGGAGACTCCATAGACAGGAGAAAACTATATATATAAGCCTTCTGGCCAATAGGTGGTAAAGCATTACAGTCAGAAAGATTTCAGTATTAAATTTTTAAATGAAGAGGATCATAAGAAGTTTATTTAGAGAAAGTTTATGGCAAAGTCATTTGTCGAGAGAGGATATGGAGTGGGAGAATGTCGCAAGTAGATATAGCACTAAGGAGTGAATATTACATTAAGAAGAGATTAGTATAAAACACTAGGAAATTCAATAGTTATCTTGGCCTTTAGGAAGCTATAGGCATTCATGTAAAATGATTGCAAAAAGGTAATAAAGAAATTAGATAAATGGCAAATGAGATCAATTTGTACTTTAATGCTGAATTGCAGGACAACTATGTAGCCATAGCAAATGGCTACTTTGTTTAAGATAATAAGATCAGGCTATGGGCTAGGGGATGTGACTTTAGGGTAGATTTAGGCTGTTAAGTTATATTTGGCTTGTCAGAAGTTTGTGTATGGTAAGAATATAACAATGTAAGTATTAGAGAGAATGGGATAAGTCCAAAAAAGGAAAAAGGACTAACTCATACTGGCTTATCTTGCTTAAAATAAAAATATCAGAAAAGAAAGACTGCTAAGAGCTAGATAAAAAAAGAGAATCAGAAACAAAATAAAAAATAAAAAGATAACTAAAACATAACAAAATAACTCTGAAGTTAAAATATAAGACAACATCTAAAGAAATATAGAGATTTAGGGCAATAGAGATGATCACAATAAAATTCTTACCTTTGGCTATCACAATAAGTTGTCATATTTGTAGCGTTCAAACAGGGAGTAAAAGATAATAAAAAGAAAGGAAATGGATATTAAATTTTCACAATTAATACTAAAATATAACAACATCTAAGAAGCAATAAAGATGATGATATAAAACAATCGATAGCTAGAGAATTGGCCTTAGACCCAGTTTTATAAAAAATATACAAGCATTCTGAAGAAATCAATCAATAATATCTACTTAGAATCGCAAATAATAAAAATATAAATAAAATAAACTTTAAAAAGACCTACTAGACCCCAATCCTACATGCTAGTACATCATCCTTAAGCCTAAAAAATAAGAAAAATACTACTAGAATATTTTGTTAAAGATCAACCCAATGTTAACATACTGACTAGAATCATCAAAGAGATTAATTAGTTTTTGGAGAATGTTAAATCATAGGAAAAGTAGGAGAATATCTTAACGGATAAGAGAAGGAAAAAGAGAAGTTCTTATGAGAGAATAGATTAGGGATTTTAGTTTTTAGACGATATTTAGATCAACTTCGATGGGTAAATGCCATAAATATAGTAATAGGATTAGATTGATCTTATTTCATTGAATTTTATCTAATAATAAGGAAAGCAGCAGTCGTAGTGGGAGGATATCAACTTCGATAAAATATAGTATTTTGGCAATGCTAGTAACAATTAATAAAATGAAAAGGATGTTAATTATAAATAATAAAACAACTAAGTCAAATTATAAACTTCTTAATACTAAAAATTAAATTATTATTAGCAAGACGATGTCCTGTCATTCGATCAAATCATCCAAAATAGTGACAACTTTACTAAATATGAATAATGATTTACAACCTTTATTTTTAGTTATAAATACTTTAACAATCAATTCGATTATCACTTCTTTTTGCTTTTAACAGTGTTTTTGCTTCTATTTTCAAGTAATATAGCATTGATATGGCTGATTCGCTCTTATTTAACCAATTTGGCAAAAGATATTATATTCATATTGAATTGCATCATCGATTTGTCATCAACTGTTCTCCAATACCTATCAAATTACACCCATATGGCTTAGAATAAGTTCTGAAACTGATTCTCAACTGACTATCCATCATATAGAATCCAATACTAAGCTGATATTTTCAGTCCTTTCAGCATTTCAAGAGCAAGCATAGTTAAAAACAAACTAGCTGATGCAAAAAAATATTAACTCCCTTCTGTATCTGCCACTCGAAAAGCTTCCTTTCCCTGATCTGTACCCACCCAGCCATGCAAAGTGGTCAATCCCAAAAATCCAGCACCTCTGAAATCAGTTGCTGGATCCTAAGCCTGAAATCCAATTTATATCCACTATTGAGATAACCTGGCCTTCATGGGTCGATTCGGTCTCAGTTTATTCCATACTTCAAGCAACATTTGTTAATGCTTTTACGAATGACGATCATACCGAGTAGTTCTCAATCCTTCTATGTAACTGATGGCATATTTCCAACAAAATAATTTTTAAAGTCCCAATCCCACTCTAAACTTACTATCCTAGTTATAAATATTTTTAATCGAACACAATTCCTCCAAAAGATCATTGTGATAACTATCAGTCCACTTGCAGTGATTTTATCGATAATGTCCCAACACTTTAGATAGATATATCGACCTCTCTAAATGAGATAGAACTTACACAAACCTAGAATATCAGATTGACGGCAAAGACGTTAGATTTAGGTCTGACCAGTCAACTTATGAACGATATATTTTAGCAATGAACGAAAGAAGAGATACACAGTTGATGGCTATTGATTCATATATTGTTCTTATTATTTAGATATAAATAGTCAGAATTATCGACTTAAACTATCTTATCATTTTAAATTGGTCATCACCCTTCCCACCTCCTTCTCTAAATCATTTTTCAAACCTTTTGCGTACTTCTAAAAACATCTTTCGCCCTCTTTCTACCAGTTATTCGTCCCAGCAGCATTATTGATGCATTCCTATAACTACTAACTAAAATGCTAAAATCGAGGTTAAACCTTCAAAACCATCGATTTAGAATAACACTACTCAGCATTTGATGTCTTCACCACACAATCACGAAATCTCTAGTATCGCAACTGCTATATCTTCTTCAGAGACTCATCGAATTCTTTCATCAAATCTTCGTCCATTCCTCTTATCTTATCAGTTAGTCTCTTATGCAAATCTGATAGCTTATCTTCGCTCTTCATTATCTATCACAACCTAAAATTAAATAGAAATATCAACCATGATAGATTTAGTTAAATAATTGATAAAACCATCAGTTTATTTTCAACTTTTATTATATCTATGCTGCTATATTCGGTCTCAGTCCCTTCAACCCTCTATACCACTCAACTGCTAGTTGGGGACTACTTTTGTGTATAACTTGTAAAACATCAACAGCTTGAATTCTTACCTAATTACTACTATGATAAAGCGATCCCTCAACAAGCCTTTCCAAAATCTATCTGATATCGATCTTTCTTTTCACAAAATCAAACTCATTCATCAACTTCAATACTATCTATAAAATAAGACTAGATATACCTACAGACGAGATAAAATTATCCTTGGATTTTGCTTATCAACAGGAGTAAACTTCAAATTAAGCTACTCCTTACAAATCCTCAAACACTCACCGATCACAATATGCAAATCAGCCACTGGATGTCTAAATATAGTTATCAATTGCTTCAAAGAGATCTCTTTCGCCCGAGAATTCATCTATGATACTACATTAGTTATATATTTACTTTTCTCAACTAAAATTGATATAAACTTTTGAATTGATTTGTTAATTAGTACAGGAGGCACATCCTACCCACAAATAGGAGGCTGTAACGCTGTTAACATGATCTTTAGTGACGTGTAGTAAATTTGCAAGACTTTATCTTCAGCATTTATCCTTGCAAACTACATCAAAGCTAAAAACAAATTTTTTGTTTTGCCATCATTGTATCTCTAAGGAAGTTTATCCTGGGAAAACTTCAAAACTGCCTCCACAGCAGCAGCCCTCTGTCTCCAGTTTTAAGAATGAGCACTAATCCAAATCCTGGCGCCCAAAACATCCAAATACTGCAACTGCTAGTACTTCCTCAACAACTCAGGATCGGCCACATTCTGAATACCAAATTCATTTAGCAAAGGCTTTATATATCTCTACATATCAGCATCTCCTTGGTTATAGACATATGGGTTTTTAAAACTGTATTCATCTTCAAGCACCTCTGTCTGCTTCTTAGGCTTCTCCACTTTAGGTTTAGGCTATGATTTCTACTCATCCAATCTGTCTAATTCATTAGAGTTTTTCCACCATTAATCATCCTCCTAGTTAGCACGATTAAACTCCTAATTAAGCAGTCTTTCCCTTTAGAGTACTTCCTCTTCTTTCCTTCTTTTTTATCTTTCAAGTGCCTCTTTATCTTATTCTAGCATATTTTTAAGCAACTCATCATGATGGTTATCAAAATCATCCATCTAGACCATCTCCCAAAACCTTCTCGTCTCGTACTTCTCATCGTACTTATCTCGTTGCTTTCGAAGACCAGCTATCTCATCATTCACATCTTTAACCTTCTCAAATTAAGAACGTGCATTTATATACTGTTTATCATTTAGCAACTCCTTTATCTTTTTGCCTAATTTAATGACTTTCTTTAGATCTTTTTATAAAGTTGATAGTTTTTAGTTTTAGCCTTTACTTGAATACTATGATTGCAATTTACTCATATCATGCAGTGTGATTAAGGTTTCTTAATCTGTCTACCAATTTTGATGGTTATTGAATCCATACTGCATGAGTATTTCGTCAACTTTTTATTTTTTTTGAGTATGATAGAGTTGATCTTAATGATACTTGAAGTAAGGATGACCATAAATCCTCAAAAGATCCAAAGAAGCCGGCCTTCCTTGTTCCTTATCAAGAACAACCAACTTAAGAAATCGACACTTCCCGGATATTTCTATTCTAACAGCATCAGTCAAATCATACACTTTAGCTATCGATGAAAACTACTGATTATCTTCAGAAATAAATACCTCAAGAGCTCTGATATATTTGTTTTTTTTTGGATGCAGATATAGTTCAGTTACAAAGGTTAGAGATGATAATTGGAAGAGAAGATCGATTGGAGCTACGGCATATTAAGTTGACTACCAACCGATTAAACTACGAGTATTTTTATGAAATATTTGTACTACTTTTTATGAGAAGTTAGAAGAAGAAACCAATTCGTAGAGAACTTCACTCATTCGATTCTAATTATATAATCTTTATCAAAAACATCTCATAAATAATCATCAAAATAGCATAAATAATCAAAACATTCTCGATGATGAGAAATAACATAAACTGAGTCACAATCAAAGCTAATATAAATAATATATATTATTGAATATTCGATATAAGAATGTGTATTAAATCGTTGAATAATATAAATTACTAATAAACTAGTTACAAAAAATGATAAAAACAATACGCATGCGTCCCCGCTAAAAACCTCTCGTCATTCAATAGATAATTTACAACCATTTTGAAGAACCTCTCGACACCAACTCATAAGCATCATTCATAAAACTATCAAACAACCCATCCAAATAATACACCAGCATCGACACCGACCCCTTCACCGCACTTGAACAAGACATAAGCAAGATGCAACAAAAATCAGCATTAAAACTACACAGCATAAAGAACAAATTAAATAGATTATAAGGATAGCGTCGATAGTAAGGAGTAAAGAGATGTAGGGCACTACTGTAAGAAGATAAATAAAATATAAGAACAACTTTTCGATAGATAATTAATATAGAAGACAACTAAATAAAAGATGATTGCAAATTTTAGATGGATTAGAATTTAAATTACATCAAAAGCAAATAACTATCACCGAAAAAACAATCATAAACAAATAGTAAAAGTCAAAAATAGATAATTTTATTCACTAGAAAATTCAAGACAACTATCATAAACCAAAAGAATGAAGTCTAGCGGATAAGTCAACTCACAAGTATCTCTGACCAAAAGAATCAACAATAGAAACTGTTTGAAATCCAAGTAAAAGTAAAACACAAAAAAGGAATGTAGAAAAGAAGTTAGAAGTAGAAGCAGTAGTGTGTCTGGCAAGAAAGGTCGAGTCTATTAGGAGATCCTTTCCTTGTACTCTATCCCTAAACTACTTGCAATGTAAGTCAAATGATATCTATCTTATAGTGAAGAGTATCTATCTATCTTATAGTGAAGGGTATCTATCTATCTTATAGTAAACAGTATCTTTAAATAATAACAGTGCCTATCATCGATATATTCTAAATATCTGTACTCTCTGGTCGTTATAATCGGGATGATACCCTTCTATTTTCTGATAGTTGATTTCTTTTTCAATCAAATACAACTCCAAAGTCCTGCTCTACAGATAATCGTCGGATTGCTATAATTTCTTTCTAAAAAACAAACCATCATTCCATCCTTTCCCATCCATCTCAACTGATACTTCAAATCGTTCAATCCTCCTCCCTAGCAAACCACAGTCATGTTTATCTTAGATAGCAAATGAACTAAACACTCCTCTTTCTGCTCTGATGAAGTGCTCGATTGACATGACATCTCTTCACACTTACCCAAACACTACTCCTTTTTCCTTTGTTATTATATTAAGTACCAATTAGCAACCACAAATTCTACTTTCCCTTTGATCATCGACTTGTTCAGTGATACGTTTCTCTATGCCAGATCTTTGACAGAAGACACATCTGCCATCACTACGTTGACTCCTAGACAACCTAGATATATTCCTAACAGGCCAGTTCCACAACCAAGCTCAAGTACTGTTTTACCTGATAGTGAAATAGCTCCTTCTTCTATGAGAAAATGCAAAGTTTTAGCCAATACTATAGCCTAGATAGATAAGATAGTACTGAAGTGGAGGTCCTGGCTCCTGAACCAACAAGCATATTACTACTCTATAACACCCGAATCACATTTCCTTCGATAAAATCTTCATAGTCGTCCAGCTTTATCTGTTTTGGAAATATTGATGACTACTATGCATACATAGTTGATAATAATAAACAATAATAACTAAGCATTAACTATTCAGTCATATTTTATAAATTAACCCTTCATATTTATAAATTAATATTAATGTACATATAATAAGACTTTAATAAAATAAGAATTGACTGGCAATATCACTAAACTATCATTTATGCATTCTCTATTTTATATTCCATTTATTCAATATCAGACACCTAGAATATTCTTCAACAATTTTCTAAAATAACCACATCCGTACCACTTTATCCTCCTCACTCATATAACTCCAATCTCTCTAGACCAACTTCAACAACTCCATAGGATTCAACTCAGGATACTTCTATTCCGCCTGCTTAATGATACTTTGCTTCCAAAGATGCTAGGCCAATATCGAAGAATTACTATTAGAAATCCAACTAAAAAAAGAATTACACTTCTTTGTTATATCCACGATCTTCATATCATCTCATTTACAAACTACTGAGCAGGCAATGAATTCATATTGTCCATATCAGCATCAAGATCTATTACTTCTTGAATAGCCGGTCGGTTTTTCTGTCTTGTCTTCTTCACCTACCTTCGTCAAATCAATCTTACTTTATATTGCCATTCTCTTTCTACTTTTTCGATAAAATCTTTTGTGAGTTAGACATATCAAATATTTATCATATTCAATATTATTCAAAATTTATTTATAAACTCTTAAAATATATCAATAATGATTGGATGATCACTCTTCAACACTTTTTTACACCTTTTATACCCTCTACTAGATAACTTGCTCCTAAATTTACACCTAAAAGTCTTCAATGTTATCAATGTTGTCAATCAACTCCTGAAAAGAATATTCTTAACCTTTGAAAAATTGTTAAATCTTCTTCTTATTGTTCTACATCCATTCTATCAACTATCCTTAACGTTTAGCCTCTTCTTACAGCCTTTACTCCTTCAGTAGCTCTTCATCCAATGCCTCTTGATCACCAAAATATTCCTAGTCGATAGATCTTCTGATCTGAGCTGTTGTTTTAGCAGGGGCAACAGGTATTTCTCTTTTGTAGACATCTTTAACCCCTGGAAGATCTTTAGCTGCTCCAAAATAACGATATCCTCCAAATCCTGGAATTTCCCTTCCCTGAGCATCAAACATCTTAGCGCTTTTGATAGCCCGATAGTCACTTCCTCCCAACTATTTAATTCTGATTTCCCAATGATAAAGCTATCTCAGCAGACGATTGATTTAATCATTAAGAGCTCTAACTTAGTTTTATGGTCTGGCTCTATTTTGTATTTCTTAAACTTTTTAGATGATATGAGTTGTAACTTGTTTTCTCCATCTTTAACATTCATAAAGATCATTAATTTATCTAATATGACGAAGTCCCTTAGGCCTCTAATCTTCTTACTTATTCACCAAGGACCTCTTCATCGCCCACCAACGGTTCAACATCCCCTGAGCCTTCTCACAATTTCTTGCCATTTATAAGAGAACTAGTAATATATTATAAATAGTATCAACATAAAGAAGAAATTATATGAAAAAAGTCATAAATCTATGATATCAATCAGATTTATCGTGCTTTCTTGAATGACCGAGTACATTTCGACCGATTCCTTCTAACACGTCCCATACTGTATATACAAACAAAAGAAACATAATAAGACAGTTAATAAGATTACCTTTTATTAGTAATGAATAAAATAACTCAGGTAATTTACTCCTTCTGGGGTTGGGGTTGGGGTTGGGGTTGGGGTTGGGGTTGGGGTTGGGGTTGGGGTTGGGGTTGGGTTTTCTTTATTATTCAATCAGACCGATAACTTATTGAATTTTACTAAGAAATCCATCTTTAGTCAGTTGAGCAATATGCATGTGTTCTGGAGGCAATACCTATCCAACACCTCCAACATTACTAGTAATAACATGTAGTCCAAGACTAGCTGCTTCTACAATAGCTATCCCAAAAGATTAGGTCAATGCCGTATTCAAAAATATATGACATCTTTTAACGATTTCTAGTGCTTTTTGATTAGGCAACCCGCCATGAACAACGGTTCTAGATTCTAATGAGTTTATTTTGATCATTTCTTTCATAGGTTTCATTTTAGGACCATCTCCTATCAACTATATAATCACGTTAGAATTCACTTTGCATAATTATGGTAACAATTCTATCAATATATCAATTCCTCTCCGAAAAACCATTCTACTACATAAAACCAATCGAATTGGACTATTCTTGTTTTACTATTATTGTTTTTATTGATGAATAAAACGTGTTTAAACTGAATTGGGTATAACGATAGATTTACTACAACGTTGTTTATTGCGAATTAGTAAATTATTACGAGTAGCCCTTGACACACAAATAAATTTATCAAAAAGTAAATGAATAGGAGTCAAAACCCAAGGAAATATTATCCCATCCAACTTTTTAAATTCAAAAAGAGAGTGCTAAGTCAACACTACTCTCAAGCCCAAGTGATATCCCTGTGTTCCAAAGGTTATTCCAAGAGGACTAGTCGATTGATGAGTATGTACCACGTCTATCTACTCATCAACTAATATTCTCTTATGCTGAGGATAATCACTAACAAAATTAGGAAATGATATATTAGTATTTCTGAAAAAAAATGAAGGCAAATAGTATGTTTTTATTCCCTAAATATACTTAATACCATAGTAGTCAGGAGGATAGCAATGTGTTACCACTATTACCTTGCGTACTCTTTCCTTTAGTATCTTACTCATCTCTAATATATGCACCTCAACTCCTCCCAAACTCGGATAGAAGAAGTCACTCACAAGAGCAATAGCCATATCTTTCTTTTTCTTCATCATCTTTTGTTTATATTTAATTTATATAAATATGAATCAAAGTAAAATATAAAAGAATCATTTAGTCATTTTTTATAGTTTCTTGAATTATTGAAGAATTTTAACCTGATGGTAAAACATCTATTATACCTAATATTATGATAAGTCTTCTGTAGTTTTATCCTATTTCTTCTTATAAACCATATGAGATGCTATCTTTGATGATTCTGATGGTACTATGGGTTGTAAAAGTACTCTCGAATGTCTTTTTTTTTAAAGATTTGTACTTTTATGTCTTTATAAACGAGAAGATAGAATCATACTACTATTTCGAGGCGATGGCTTTATTATTTTTTGAGAAGAATCTTCTATTATTTTTGATAAAATTGATTTTTTATGAATAATATCACTACTTCCTGATCTTCTATATCTCTAACAAGATTCTTTTTGTTTATTCTGTAAATATTTATACCGATCACTTTGCATACTAATATTTATTAATAGAAAAATTCGAATAAATAGTTATCATAAAAAAATAAATTCTCTAATTTAGTTGGACTGTTATTAAGCAAGGGCATTATTTGTGATAATAATATTCCTTTTTATTAATTAAAAAACAAATATGTAAAATTACATTATGAATTCTTAAAACTGTCTTAAAACATTCGTTTTCTAGAGGTAGGATACTCATCAGTCAACTATAACTGACTATTAGTTTAACCTTGTGCAAGACCACATCGATCTATCTAAGTTATTTATGAAGTACTGTCCTATCAAAGAAAATAAAATATCTATTTACGACCCAGCTGTCAGTCATTTCGTTACTCTATAGAAACTTGGATGTCAGAATGGTATTATTTCTAAGAATCTTTTGGAACCTTCAGTGATTTTAATCAGATACACTGAACTTAATCAAAATATGAGTGATTCTGATAGCATGGATAGTAGTATGGATATTGACTACAAAGCTTAAGGAAAGAGTCTAGATACTCGCAAGAAGGAAAGAACTATTGCCGAAGTGATAGAAGTCGTCAAAAAATGGAGAAACCTTCATTTGAATGGAATAAAAGGTGTAAACAAAAAATTAAATCTCCAAGAAGCAGCTCGTTTGGTTGAAATATCAAAGAAAAGTTTAGATGATTATTATTGTCAACTAAGACTAGGAGAACTTTATAACTTTGACTTTATTAACAGAATAGATTAGAAGATGGGAGCACTTAGAAGCTATATAAAAAATTTCAGACCTTAGAAAAGTCAAAATAAAAGAAGGCAAAATTAAAAACATCCTAAAAATTTAAAAATAATCGACTACTATGATGTGACCACTCATACTTTTAAAGTTCCATAAGTAGAACTACAATCCTAAAGAGAAGTTGAAGAAGAATATCAAAAAGAAGAAATACTATAGAATCAATATAATATGTTAAGTGAGAGTTAAATAAAATCAAGAAATGATAATGATTTTTAAAGGAGTTAAGGATAGCCAGAACTATAGGATTTTTTTTAGTTAGATTCAGGTGAGGTATCAAAAGAACTATTCAGTTTATAAAATCAATTTTTCAAAGGTTTTTAGATGGGTTTTGGAGATATAGATCCTTACTATAGCAATGATAGAGATTTTCGTAAGAAAGATTGTTAATTTGATAGCAACAATGCTATCTTTGAATGATTCAAATTAAATATTTTAAATGTTATATCAATAGTATCATGATGTGTACCCAAGTAACCTTTAAATAAGTTAGTTATTCTTCTAGGAGATGCATCTGTGGGTAAAACTTGTATGATTCAAAACTATGTAAAAGGAAACAATAGTATCAATAATTTCAAACCTACTGTTGGAATAGATTATTTCTCCAAAAATATTGAACTATCAAATGATCATACAGTTAAAGCTCAAATTTGGGATACTGCTGGACAATAAAACTATCGTTCTGTTACTATGGAGTACTAATAAAGCTATTTAGTTTTATGAGAAAAGCCCATGGAGCTTTAATTGTTTTTGATATAACAAGTAGAAAATCTTTTAACTCCATTAGCTATTGGATCGATCATCTTAAATAAAGAGTCCTTAACTAAAATAATCCAATAATTCTAGTTGGAAATAAAATAGATAAAGCTCAATATAGAGATATCTCTATTGGATAGGCTTAATAAATGGCTAAAAACTATGGAATTTCCTATCGATAAGTTTCAGCAGGAGATCTAAGTCTACTTAATGGAGTCTTTAGAGAGATTGCTTAAAGTAATCTATTCTTAAATATAGAAATATCAAGAGCAAAAAGAGGTGAATAAAGAAGAATGGAAGCAGTTGGAACAAAACTAAGCTCAAATCAGCCTATTTAAAGTGGTTCTCAAGGCTAATAAAAGAAAGGTTGTTGTGGATGATTTAATTATCAAAGATAAGTTGTTAATTATTCCTTTATTTATCAGAAACTTATTAGTTAGTTAATTAGATGATAGAGAATTAGCAGATTGCACCCCTAGTTATTGGGTATTATCCTTTCAGAGCCAAAGCGCAAGTATTGCGTCTTATTTGTGAGTATTTACATATCCCTTATCACGACCGTTTCTTCAACCCAGACTAGTGGATGAAGTTCAAAGACGGAGATGCAAAAAAGTGGGTTATCAAGGACTTTCCCTACCTACAACATGCTGATTTTGTCCTTACAGGCACTCATGCAATGGTTGGTTATGTTGTTGAACTGGCATAAAGACCTGATTTGCTAGGAAAAACATAAGAAGATAAGATAAGTATCGATAGATTCAGAAGTACTTATGACTTGAAAGATATCATTATTGCCTTTCTTTGCAATAGCAGACCTACCAATAATCAAGAAAAACTTGAAAGAAAGCGAAAAATGGATGAGCTTTATGAAAGAAAAATAGACCATTAAATGAAATCACATGAGAAAGCTTGTCAAGCTAATGACTTCTACTTTGGATATTTGACTGTGATTGACTTTGCTATTTATGAGATAGTTAATCATTTTCGCCTTCTTTTCCCTCAATAAACAGCTAAATATGTGAAATTGAATCAGATCAGAGACAGAGTAGCAGCTTTGAAGGAAATTCAAGAGTACTAAAATTCTTAAAGAGCCGTACGTCAATACTGTCCAATAAAATACTTCAAAAATTTTAAAGAAGAGAAATTAAGACTAGCAAGGAGAGCAAGTAGCAACGCATCAACAACAAATGAAAAACAATTATAACCATGATCTAAAATTAAATGATAATAATTTATAAAGATAAAATATGATAATATCAATAGAATAATGAAATAATAAAATATTTGACTTAGATAATCAATGCGACAGTTCTGCAAGTATACTCGACATGATTCCAGCCAACGAATCATCAGAAAATCCAATAATCATCAACTAAGATTCATATTTTTTGAGATATATCTTTGATAATTACGATGAAGACATATTGCTCAGAGTCAATGCTGCGAATTGAACCAATTTCTCCTGATTTTTCATATGTTGAAGTATGCCAATTATAATATTAAGGAGACATTCATTTTTGAGCAACTCCTCTCTTGATTGAGCACTGATATCAGTAACAAAAGCCAATATCTAAAACACCTGTTCTTTCAATTCAATCGATACCTACATTGACATCAATACTCTGAGCAAAGGTTTGATATTTTGAGTAACAGCAGGAGCAAGAGTTTAATCTCGTTCATCAACCAACCCTCTCAACAGCTAGATGGACCCTTAGACTTATTCTACCTTATCATCGAGTATGGCAGAATCGATTTCTTTGATAATTTGATGACAGTCCCATCCGACTTTAACCAATCCATTCATAATATCAACAATATTTTTCGAACACTAGCAATCGAAACTAGTATTAAACATATTGACCAATAGTTGAAATACAGGCGTCCCAAGCATAAATTTCAAATTCATGGGATTCATAGTTAAGTTTCTAAAGATGAGAGTGATTGTTCTTAAGTCTTCAAATTCTTGTTAATTTTTGGGAGGATGAATGTTATGAGTATAGTTAGATAGTGCACTAAATATCTTCTCATAATTTTAAAACAAAAAAGGATTGTGATTGTTCACACTATAAAGAATCAACATATTCAATGAATAAGTGATATCTTTTCGTGACATAAATGAATCCAAACCCAATATTATCTTCTTTATCTAGGTTTTTGTTATATTCAACCTGTTCTTATTCAAATAAAACTGCTTCTTGCTCTACTACTACTCCTATAATGTACGACTTATGTCACTCAAAACATTCGTATAATCATCCTTCTTTTGACTATTCTGATAATCTGTCTTCACTATTTTCCTTGGCATGCCCAAAACTATCGTTGCCTCTTCTTCATTACTCTATTCCCCGAAATAGTTTTTCTTCTCAAAAGATAAAATGTATCTTTTGTAGTAATATTTAACTCCTTAAGGCTTCCCTTCAACTTCCTGACTGATCTATGTCCATTATTTTCGATTTGTCACTGCCTAAATACTAAAAATCTTACATGAAATCCCCCTCTACGACATACAAGTTGGTATAATTTGAAAGGATTGTACTAAAAATCGAAGTCTGCATTGTCAATGATGCTATTAGACAGTAAGAAGTCAGTCAGAGTTTGTCTAAATTTGTTCTATTACTCTACTTAGTTTGTTTTCATCTTATATTATATTAATTTGATTAAATAATTAGGCTCAAATAATATCTATTGATTTTATAAATAATCAATTATGTTAGGATTCACAACTTTTATCAAAAGACTATCTCTAGTTATATTTGTTTTATTGATATTTATTTTATTAACAACAATGATAGACTCTGATAATAAATTGATATTTCAATGGGAAACTAAAATACAAGTCCTCTTCAGCAAAAACCAGTCGAAATAGCACAAAATACATAAGAAATATACAAAGTTATCACCAATCGCTTTCTCTCCTCACAAATCTACAAAGGAAAACCTCCTCAAGGATGGATCACACCCATTCAAAAGCAAACCAATCTCTCAAACTCATCTCTTGGAGCAAGCAACACTAGAGATGCTTTAACTGACAGCTCATCGTAACTGAAAGACAGTCGATCAGGCACTAAAATACTAAATATTGTTGAACCTTAACAAGTATCCTATCCTCAAAGTTGTATAGGATATATTTAGATGTAGGAATAGGGGAAGATAATAATGACTGGAAGTGCATTTTTGGTTGGTCCTAGGACAGTACTAACTTGTGCTCATAACTGTATGAAAGTTGATGGTCATAAGTAGTATTCTTCTTTACATTTTTGTATCAAAAATGATGAAGAAACAGTCAGGATAAAGGTTAAAAAAGTACACTACCTAGACGGATGGTATCAATAAAAGCTGCCATAAGCATAAAACCATTTTGATTTTGCAGCTATCGAACTCTAAAAGAATATGGATCAAAATTATGGCTATATAGGAATGGCATTCTAATTCTAACAGCTAAATCCTAGTACCAATATCACAATCATGAGTTACAATTCAGCATAAATACCATAACTTAGTGTTATGTAGACCAAATTAAGTGCAAATAGTGCTAAAATAATGAGTTTCAATGGTAGAGTCAATTCTAAAAGTTATGGAGCCCCATTATTAGTACAAAAAGACGGACAATGGCTTGCTTTTGGCATCTGTCTCGCTCAAGATCAATCAGACAATTCAATCAGCAGAGGTTATAAACTATCCAAGCAAATATTCTAACTTCTCAATGCTACCTTTTCACAAGCAATCGGTCTTGTCAATCTAAGTATAAATATAATTATCAAGAATATCGATGGATAAGCAACTAGAAAATGGAAAGAGTAATGAGATAAAAATATCAATTAGTCACAAATTTAATTTTATAAGGCAATCGTATAGGACCTTCAGGAGTTGCTTATTTAGCCAATGGAGGATGGACAGAACTCACATACATCAATCTAGGTACTATTAATAGTAGTTTCAGCCAACAACAACATCTAAGACAGTGGATTTGAAACTCTAACAACAGGCAAATGGTCAAAACTCAACACTCTTATGGTAGGTAAATCAGACTGAATATAGGAAACAATGTGATAACCTCACAAAGCTTGCAGTATCTCAAAAATACCAACTGGACAGAACTATCTACTCTATCTATTTGTACCAGATATTGCTATCATAGGTGAAAACAAGATAAAAAACAAAGGATTTGAAGCAATAGTTAACGGACCATGGACCAATATGACTAATTTGAACCTAAGTATCTATCATTTTAAACACAGATCAAACTCATATCAATTGGGAAGCAATCAAAATGCTAGTTTAAGCCGGTTATACCAATCTCGAAGTCTTGGATATAGGTTATTTATGATCATAATATAGGATCAAATAGAATTAGAGAATAAGGACTGAAATGGCTAGCCAAAGGAAACTGGTCTGACCTACATACTTTAGGATTAAGTAAAAATATCGATTACTAAAGACTAAAGTAGCATTACTGATGGAGGAATCGACCATTTGATCTCATCAAAATGGAATTATTTGAAAATAATCGATCTTTGTACTTATATTCTAACAACAGCTAGAAACCACTTGACTCATGTTGGACTGCAAAGCTTATTGAGATGCAACTGGCGAAAAATAAAAGATCTTAACCTAAGTATAAATATTTTAATACGAGGATAGAACAAGATAACAATGGTCGGAGTAAGTGCGATGACAAGTGCCAGTTGGATAGCTCTATAGTAAGTTGATCTAAGTAATGATGATATGAATTAGGATGGAACCAGTTGAGCGAAGGAGATCGTGAGGCTTTGAAGAAGATGCTAGGAAAATCATTTCCTAACATGAAGAGAATGTACATGTGATCATCTTCTTCACATCTATTGAATCAAATAATATTAATCTATCAACTTCATAATAATAAGAAATGTATATTTTTCAAAAGATATGACATTAAATCCTTTTCTATTTCATTAATCAGTCTTAAACATGAGTATAAATAAGAATTAGTTTTTTGAAAGTTTTTAATTTTTAAATATTATGGTAGTCTATTCATTTCTACTTAGTTAACTGTAATAATATTATTTCCCAACAAATGACTCAGTTAAGCTCAAAGACAGCCCTCCCAGTTGCTCTATCCCATCTCTATCTTCGTAGAACCTCTCTGTCCTTCCAGCATTTGTTCCTTTGTGATGAGTAGTCAGAAAACGAATCAATCAACATCAAACATTATGATCACTAATGCTAAGCCGTAAGTATAATAAATGATTTTTTGAAGACTCGACTTCAAAATAGCCTTCTGAAAGGATTTCATTCAATTATTTCATACCAGGTATCTCATAGTGAGAACATTAAAACCCCTCCAAAAACTCAAAAAACAGCAGCTGATAAATATAACACTCAGAGAACATACATGAACACCAGTTTAAATGCATCGGAAGTAAGTCCAGGTCTTAAGATACAAAATATGGGCAACTCAAGAGAATAGCATTTCGACTTAAACTCACATTAGAACTCTTTTGCAAGGCAGACCAAATCAGCAACTAATCTATCACTACTACTAAACCGAGTAAAATAAATAAACAAAAGAAATGACTTCGAATATTCCACCAAACAAAACTACAGTTACCAACATCTGCCCAAAAAATAACAATATCAACACAAACTACAAAGAAATCAAACTTACCATCACTATGAATTCCAAAAACCTACCTCCACACCTTAATACAAATATGGTTGTGGATGCAACAAATGGTAAAGCCAACAGTTTAGTCAAAAAAATACTAGAAGACAATTTATTTTAGATAAATTTAGTAAGATAGAAGACGGAATGAATCAACTTAAAAATAAATAAGGAAATAAATTAAAAAAACACTTTATGGATATCAGCACCATCAAAAACAAACTCAGATTATGATCTATTTGATATCATTATGTGTATACTATCTATCATTATGCCTATCCTATCATTATGCCTATCCTATCTATCATTATTTCTTTTCTATCTATCATTATTCGTATTCTATCCTATCATAATGCGTATATTATCTCTCGTTATGCGTATAATATCATATCATATCTCATTATATATATTATCATATTGAATTAATCATGGGAATGGGAATGGAATTGAAAACCTGGTTGATGATCGTCAGAGTACTCAATATAGTAGGAGCCAGCTTGATGACAGCCTTTTCAGTATGGTTCTTTATCGATCTTTTCAGAGATGACTAACTAGATTTCATCTAATTCATTCTCAGAATGTTCAGTCCCATCTTCGTTGTGTATCCCTATCATCAGCTAGACTCTTTGCCTGTTTAATAATCATGTCAGAATTCAAATATTCAAATGTTATATAAAATTTCAGGTTTTTGAAGTTTTTACCAGCTCTTGCCATTTTCTATTTATTGTAATTATCTATTAAAAGTAGTATCGGATCAGTGTTCGCCTTTGAATTCAGCACAACAGAAGTATAAGAGTAATTATTTTAAATATGTAGAGCTTCATATATTTCTGCTACTATCTTTATCGTACTAGCGCTAATAACAGCCATAGTAGGGTGTCTGAAGCCATCCGGAATAAACAGCTTACTTTCAGCTTAAGATTGATAGAATTATAGTTATTTAAACAAATTAAATAAAAATAAAGTATTAATCATCGTAATATGAATACTATTTATATGATAGGGGTTGGGGTTGGGGTTGGGGTTGGGGTTGGGGTTGGGGTTGGGGTTGGGGTTGGGGTTGGGGTTGGGGTTGGGGTTGGGGTTGGG
>CAXIUT010000033.1:0-27500 GCA_964035545.1 Bugula neritina
CCCAACCCCAACCCCAACCCCAACCCCAACCCCAACCCCAACCCCAACCCCAACCCCAACCCCAACCCCAACCCCAACCCCAACCCCTTCTTGATTTATTCTTAAAATAGAACATAATTGTTTAATTCTATTGAATCTAATATGGTTAGATATAAGTGAACTTCAATAATATGGGAACAAATTTAAATATACTAATATCTCTATCAAATGTTTCTGGGTAACTTACTAACTACTCTGGGTTTATTGTCTTCTATAGCTTTGTACAACTCCATAAAAGATCTTGACATCTTTATTTATTCACATTTCTATAGGTAACTGAAGCCTCTAATCTCAAACCGCTTTTTAAATTTTATTGTCTTCTTCATCGGCGCAGAACCTGGAGGTTAAGCCAACTTCATATCCTGTCGATATTTTTGGTTTATATTATGAAAATATTTTGTTTTATCTCGAGCAGCCATCAAAAAATATTCATTCATTTCAGGATGCTCTGACTTGAACTTCGCCCTTTACTCTTCAGAAAGGTTTGATATCTTCCTAGGATCTATCCTTCCTGTTCTTTTGGCAGGAACCTCTTCTTTTTAATTCTGGTATAGAAAATAAAATACATCAGAGGAGGACCTTTCACTTGAATTTTCTTAACTCTAACTTGCTCCTTTAGCTTTGTCGACTTTTTGCTTTTTGATGCCTTTAGGACGGCCTCGCTTAATCTTGTGGGTTTTCTTTGGTCGGGGCATTAACAGAGATTTAATTATCAGTTCAGCCCAACAGATTTGAGGAAAAGGTCTCCCAATTCTATTAATAGGACTAAACATTTCAAAAAGACCTATTTATTGACCTAAGACCTTTCTGGGAGAACAAATAAACTATTTTTTTATTTGCTACTACTTCTCTTATTATATTTTCAATTCAATGTTTATAGGTTAATTCTCCTTCAAAAAGAAGCCTTATTTGCTCTTTTTTAATTAAAAATGATGGAAAAGATTGGAAATAACAAAGAAAACTATCTATTAGATTTGTGTCTGAGAATATTTTAGTTTTCCTTCTTTTTTATCTGTCAATAGCTTATTATGAAAATATAGGGGTGTTTAAAAATAATTAAAAAAACAAAGAATAAAACTATAAGAACATGGAGATTGATTTGGAATGAGTGGCAGAAGCAAATAATAAAAATAATATTTTAAAACGTTTATGAAGGTTAGAGAGTATAGGGAGTATATATCAAAGTTGAAGAATATTAAAAAATAGATAAGAAAAAAGAGAGAATAAATTTGATTAAGCTCAAGATTTTGAATCAGAGTCACTTATTTTTAATTGTTCTTATTTTTTATATTGTAATTGATAAAATTTCTTTCTAATCTGTCAATTCTATAAAGTAAATTACAAAATCTTCCGCCAAAAAAAATCATAATCTCTTTGAAAAATGTTTTACTATATATATACTATGAACAACTTAAAAGAAGATTTTCTCTCAAAGAAACAATCTTTCGAAGTCATCAGAGAAAGAATAAATAATTACCTTCATCTTGAATCTCGATGTGGAGTCAGAGGAGATCAGTAAATTTAGGAGTAAGTCAGAAGATTACTGTTGAGAGATGAGATAAGTCAGAGGATAGTTTTTTCTATCATATGCTAAAGTATAAGATCTTTGTTATCAACTGGAATTCATGATCAGACCATGGAAAATATTCAAAACTAGAAAATAAAAAAACAAATATTAGAATTGTTGATTATTATGATTAGATAGGAACATAAAATATTCAAAAAAAATATTTTTGCTTTTGATCTTTAAGAACCTCCCATATAAAACTCAAAAGTAAAATAATAAGAAGAATAATTTATCACTATAGATAAAAAACAATTAATTTTAAATGGTTAGTAATTTTATTTAGGTAAAAGAAATAATATCAAAGATAAATAATATTTTTCAAAGAAGGAGGACTTGTCAAAGAATTACAGACACAAAGCTGATAAGAAATAAGTCAAGAGATAGGTAGCTACTCAAATATGAAGTGATAGAGTAAAGGTTTATAACAAATATAAAGTAATTTGATAATTTTAAGCATTATAATTATACACCATGAAGAACAGAAAAATAGTATAATATGTAATCTATCCTAGATTCTTCCACTCTATCTCCATTCTTTACAAAGGTATTTATTGCATATCTTTCAAACTCTACCAAATATCTCTGAGTAATACAACTACCTATGCATTTCCCTTTCTGCTGTAGCACCAAGAACCATTATTCCTAAAATAATAAAACTCAGAAGAACCTAGTCTTCACAGCTAGTCTAATTTTTCATTCTAGACAGAAAAGTAAGTCTCAATTGATGTAGATTTGCAGTAATATATGAAGAGGATAAGAAAAAATTATTCTCTCAGTGTGTGTTTCGTTTATAGTATCAAGAAGGAAAAGAATATAGCACTTATTTGAGTTGTAAATTACTTAAAAAGATGAAAAAATAGAAACAAAGTGATAGCAATTTATGTACAAGAGCTATTCCTGAACATAGATATGAAGCAGTTGATACACAAATACTAAAAATTAGATAAATAGAACGTTTGAATCATCATCAACGAGTCTACTTCTCTTCAGCTGAGTTTTATAGTTGTATAGATTTCAGAATTTGTAGTTTTCATGAGGGAAACAAGTGGTATCGTAATAAAGAACAAATTAGTGATCTTTTAGCGGGATATGATCTGAGTAAATGTAGTCCTAGAGTAATATTGGAGGCTAAAAAAGAGAAAAAGTATCAAGCTGATAAGAAATATGATCAAGATAAACTAAAATCTGTCTTTAAAGATCTACCTAATACGATTGTATTGTGTCATCTTTAACAGCAAAATATGATTGAGTAGTATAGCTATTGGTATAGCGAGATCATTCGTTTTAGAAGTAATATTCTGTCTGAATTTGATAGCAATGGAAGACGAATGACTCCACTTGTACTGATATTATAATAAAGAAATTAGCAGATTTATCTTTTTTGAGAAGAGATCGTCTTCAAAGTGAGGCAGATCTTCAATTAATATATGGAACTGATCGGCCTGAATAAACTTTGAATTGTATTTTAGAGGTATATTTTAGAATATTAAGGAAAAATAGTTAATTAAAGGTAATTTAAGAGCAATAAGGGAGTATTATTGTATGCTTCTATTTTACTAGCCTGAAAAGTTATTTAATTAGAATATTAAAAAGACAATAGGACGAGAAGAAGATATACAATAGCAAAAATTTATTTATTTGAGATAAAATGTATAAAATTCATTGCCTGAATAATCAAAAAAAGAATCAACTGTTTAATTCAAGAAAGAGCTAATCCTTTACAACTAGAATATCAATCGTATTCCTTTTTTACTGTTATAAAATTATAATCCTATATAAAGAAAGAAATCAAAACATGATTCATCGCTAACTGTTTTTGTTCATGGATATCAAGGAAATAGCTTTGATTTTCAGAAATCAAAAAACTTTCTTAAAAAACATAATAAATATACTACACCTTTGATAGTTGAATCTATTACTAATGATATGAATAAATCTATTGCAGATTTAGGAATTAAAGTGGCTGAATAAGTTTTAAGATATGTTAGAAATTCAATGACTAGATATTCTCGAATCAATTTTGTTGGATTTTCTTTGGGAGGATTGATAGTTAGAGCATGTCTTTAGCATCTTTCTTAACTCAGAAATAAACTTGGTATATTTGTCACTTATTCATCTCCACATCTAGGTATTTCAGAATCAGAAAATAACTTTGTCAAATTAGGAGTGTGGTATTTGATCAAAGTAGATAAAGTTAAAAATCTCAAATAACTCAACTTCCAATCAGTACAACTCAACGATTCTATCTTAATGAAGCTATCTAAGTGTTCTTATATCAGCAATTTTAGCAAAGTGATTTTAGTGAGCTCTAAAGATGATGGATTTGTTCCTTTTTACTCGACTTTTTTGCAAAGAAAGAATTGTTAACAATAAATTTTAGGTCTTTGTAATAACCTTATCAGTAAAATTAAATATCTTGAAAGGGTTTAGGTAATATTTAACACAGATCATGCAGGAACATTTGATAAAATCACAGGAAGAAAAGGACATATTGAGTTTCTAGACAACCAATACTTTTTATAATTGTTTTTTAGACTTTATGGACCTCTATTTTGAATAAAAATCATCAAATAAACAATCTAACTCTTGAATGATTGATATACTCATAATGCTAATTGATCGATAACTTATTAAGTATTATGGATGAATGATGATCATTTAGTTTTCTTAACTTTTGCCTCAGCGAAAAGAGGTGAGTTAGCAAGAGGACCTTTATTTCTGAGAATTTTTACTCCAGAGCCATCTTTAGAGATAGTTCCTTCAGCTTTCTTTTTCTGATACTCGAGACGGGTCAAAGGAGTGAAGCCCCACTTGTTGGATACAACAATTTTCTGTCTTCCTGAGAATTTGTTTTTGGCTCTTCTGAAAGCTTCCATAGCGAATTTGATGTGTGGTTCTCTTAATCTGACTGAGTAAAGAATAGTTCCGATTTTGACTCTTGCGGCTTTACCATAAGATTTTCCAAAGGCTCTTCTCATTCCAGCTTGTAATCTATCGGCTCCAGCGCATGACAACATCTTGTTGATTCTAAGGACATGCCAGGGGTGGATTCGGCAACGCATGTGGAAATTTTATTTACCAACGTGTTTGGTCAAATATTTGTTACAGGCGATTCTAGAGGCTTCAAGAGCTTCAGAGCAGATCTGTTCCACTTCATCTGAAACAATGTGGACGACAAAAGGGAAGACATCGGCGTCAGCTTTCTTCTTTCCAATATCATAAATTCTGAGCTTGGGGTCAGGAACACCTCTGTTGTATCGGGATTTAGGGTATGGTTTACCCTTGCAGACTCTGTAACATCTGGCTGGTCTTCGGCCCATTTGTGATTAAAAATATATATTAAATAATCAAATAATCAATAACTGCCAAAATCTCATCTATTTTTAGATCAAAAATCAATCAAAATTTTATCTCATTTCTTTAAACAATATTTATTTGTCTTTCTTTGTCCTTCTCTATCAAAGAAAATAGACATGATGATAATATCAAAGTCAAAGGACTTAAATAAAATATTGATTAATGAGGTATAATACTAGTTGATTCAATAAATATGAATAATTTTTGGAGTATTTGATTGTCCATATTTATAATAATGAATCGGACTTATGACTAAATGATTAAAATAATGATGGTAGGTGATAGTGCGGTTGGAAAAACATCTATTATGCGATCTTTTTGTTCCTCAGATTCTTTCAATATCAAAAGTATTAGTAGTACAGTTGGAATCTAGTATGGATAACGAGTTGTTAATATGCAAGCAAAAAATGTACTTGTTCAAATTTGGGATACAGCTGGACAGTAGCGTTTTCAAAATTTGACTCCTTCATATTATCGTTCAGCTATGGGCATTTTGTTAGTTTTTTCAGTAACTGATAAATCTTCCTTTAACTCAGTTTAACTCTGGATGCGACAAATCAAACAGTATTCAGCCTAGGACATTCCAGTGATAATATTGTGCAACAAAGTAGATATAATAGCTCGCGAAGTAAGTGATGTGCAATGCAAAGCTTTATAAAAACGACATGGAGTAAAGACGATAAATACTAGTGTAGTAAATAATCATAACATTAATGATGCTATTTTGGCTCTTTATTCGCATATATCAGAAGAAAGAAAGATAAAACCATCAAATAAGAGTACTATTGTTTTAGGAGATAGTAAAAAATCAAATTCAACTTCAAATTAATCTAAATGCAAGTGTTGAAAATCTACTTTGGCTTGAAGTCATCATTTATAATGTTTATCTATATTTGATAACTTAACATTTATCGATTTTCTCAACAGTATGATATTGTTAATTTGCAGTATGACATATATATTATTCATTTATTTGGCAGTAGTTCAAGGGGTTGGGGTTGGGGTTGGGGTTGGGGTTGGGGTTGGGGTTGGGGTTGGGGTTGGGGTTGGGGTTGGGAAACTCACTAAAATGCTCATCTATCTCTTCAAATTAACTGACTCCATCATCACCATCTACAGACAATATCCCACCTACCGTATGGAAAGAATTTCTAGTAAAAACACTCTAACCCAGTACACTTCCAAAGAGCAAGACAGTTCATGCGACTTGGTAAATTCCTAATGGAATATCAAGAATCTATCAGTCTCATTAACCGATAAACTAGAGATGAATTCGGTCGACTTACCAGCATCTTACTTCATGCCATCTTCAGTTTTTACTGGGCTTTAGATAACCTTTCCCTTGCCGCTGCATATGGCTTAGTTAATATAGCAGAACACTAGTTTTCACAATCAGCCATCACAGTCAAATTCATTGGAATGGCCATTGCAGCCTTTTTCAACTTGAGGACATGGCTTCGTTTACATCATCAAGAACTGCAACTGAGGAAACAATTGAAAATATTGAAAGGAAAGTAGAATTTGGAGAAAGATAAAGAATTGATGGAAATAGTGATAAAGCAGTGGAAAACATTTCTACTTTGTATTAAAATATATGCAGATATGCTTCCCACAATTGGAAAGTCTGATCTGGCAAAAAAAATTATAGGGAGAAAAATTCCAAGAATATTTCAAGCCTTAGGTGGACTTGTCAGTGCCCTCGTTTCTTGTTTGTTGGCAGGTGACAAATCTCTCGTCTGATGCTTCATACTTCATTATTCTATGATTTTTATGAAGATTTATTGACTATGAAGGTGATAATAGCATAGTTTTCTGATTTTATTGATTGAAAAGTTATATTATTGTTGAATAATAGAATAAAGAATAAAGAATAAAGAATAATTTAATATGAAAATAAATAATGTAAAAATGATGAATATTTATGGATAAATCAAGAGTGAGATCTTTTCTTTTTGGTTTTATCAACTCCATGTATTTTGCTTTGAGCTTTAACAAACCTCTGCATTTTTTCTGCCTCTTATCCCATCTCTGTATTTTAAGCCTTTATAGTTTCTATAGCTGAAACTTTATTTCTCTGCAAATTGGGATTCAATGAAGTATGTATTTAACTTTTCAAAATATTAGTGTCAGATAGTCGATATCTTGATTCAAAAGGCAAACTATTCTCTGCACTTACAAAGATCTAATAGTCAGAGTTATCATCAAGCAATTTAAATTATATCTAACCAACTCCGTTTCTACTGCTGGTCACGTTGACATAGTGTTGACTGATAACTTGAGTGTTATTCTCATTGTATCCATTAATAACTTGATCTGATAATAAAGTTACACCGTTTCCAATCTTTTTCAAAATAACAGCATAGATGAAATTGCGACCCCAGAAGGCAACTTTCATCTTTACTCGATCATAATTCTTTTCAGTGATTTTGATAGCATAACGAACGCGAGGTACTCGATTGAAAATCTTTTTGACTGGTGATCGATAAGATTTGATATATTATGGAATAAATTCTTTTAACATAGCTTTTGCATCTGCATCTTTTTTGAAGTTTCTGAGAAGGTTTATAGGTCGAGTAGAATCATCAATAGGGTTGGGAGCCACCATTGTTTCATAGACATATAATCTTTTATTCATTACATTCGATCTAAATGATGACTTCTTTCTGACTAAAATAGTGGAAGTTGTAATAATAAAGATTCTTGATTTTTCAATTCTGAGCACCTAAGAAAGGAATTAAATATAAGCTGTCTAGTTAATAATTTATTTCATAGCCAGTTTAATAGAAGCAGCATTTGACATTTTCTTAGTTCTGAAATTGAGGAAGAATATCTCTGAGTTGCCAATAGTTGAGTTGAGATAAACTGCTAGTCTATAACTAGTCTGGGCCTTGAGTCCTGTTGCTAACACAGTTGAAATAGTATTAACTCCTGTTCCTTGAAGAGCAGCTTTCTGAGAACCATAAGTAACTCCTGAAGTAACATTGTTATCATAGATATCTTTAATATTAATTCTAGTTTTAGGAGTACCTCGAGAAATAACAGCATAGTAAACAGTGCCGATATATGAAGTAGTGATAGTAAAGTTAGCTGAGTTAGAACTGGTAGTGCCTTTAATTACCTCATAGACTTATGGAGCATACTGCAACACATTAGTAGTAGATTGTTCTGTTGATACTATAGTATGACCTACATCTGTAGATTGTTTTGCTGTACTTGATAGTTCAAGTTTCATGGGAGATTAAACTGAGGTCTTGTCAATAGAAAGAGAAGAAGAGTAGTAAACCACAGGATTTTCAATGTAATAATTGTTAGTAGTTAGAGATGAAAGGGTAAAGTTCTGAGAACAAGCTGCAGGAATGACATCACCTTTGTACTGAACTGTGAAAGAAGCATTGTTTGATTTGGCAGGTATAGTGATTCTATTGGTAGGAATAAAGGTAAAGTAAGAACTACAGTTAGTTTCAGTCAAAAGGGCAAGAGCAGTTTGAGTAGGAACTTCAAGAGAAATTATGACAGTGATAGCATTGCCTACTGATTTAGCTATGAAAGGTTGAATCTATATTTTATATTTTCTAGTAGGAAGCTCGATATTAAGAGTGATAAATTGAATATCGTTGTAGAAAATATAGGTTCCACTTTCCTACTTGGTAAAGGTCACATTGAAAGTGCCTTCTAATCCGTTAGCAGCACTGATGGTAAAAGCCTTTTCTAATTCTCTGTAACTACTGAAAGTTATGTTAGAAGGTTCAAAAGAAATAGCTGATGATTCGCATGATGGAATTACTGATAAACTTCTTGCTGGTTTTTGTAAAGATATCTTAAACTCTGAAGAAGAGCCTGCTGAGAATTTGGTGTTACCTGTCACATTGATGGCATAAAGGTGAGTACTGAAAGTTGGACAAACTTCTTTGTTGGAAAGAGTTTGAGAGTAAATGCTGTTGCCTTTGAAATCAAACAAAGAAATGGTAAACACTGGTAGAACTGTGCAGTCAATAGTTTCATTGGGATTTCTAAACCAGAAAGAAATATTGAAAGTTGTGAAATCAACTGCAGCAGGGAAAGAAGAAGGCTCATAGATTGCAAATAGATATCTTGGAGAGAGAGTCACATTGCTGGAAGTGTAAGTATCGCTGCCTATGCTCATGTTCAGAGCATTGGGAGTTTTGATCTGGTTCCAAATGTCTGCATATTCTTCAGGGAAATGAATTATTACCCCTATTTTTGATTTTTCAGAAATTGAGAAAGTAGCTCCACTAGCTGCATCCAAGGTAAAGGTGTAAAGACTTACTGAGAAATATTTATCATTGCTGAGAGTGATTCCTCCGATTTGCATATCAATGGGAGGATCGCTAACACTGAAACTTAAAGGACTAGTGAACATCAAAGCTGCCTGAGTGTAACTACTAGTAGTATTAATAAAGGTAAAAGTAAAGTTAACTTTTTTAACGTTTGTCTTAGGGTTGAGAAGACCGTTTACTGTTAAATAGAGGAAACTGTTTGCTCGAAGATTTTCTAGAACTGTAGTGAGACCCTTGATGGTTATTTTCTGTCCATTCATACCACAAGACAAAACATTAGTACCTTCTTTTAATTTCAAGTTCATGTAATTATCAACTTGTATGTAGTTCTGGTAACCACAAGAAATGCCTGCTTCGCTTGCAACTATATCACTTGCTATTTGGATTTCTAGAGTTGAAACTACAAAGTCAGGTTTAGTAATAGCAAAGGTATAGATAGAAGAATAAAGTCTGTTAAGTGGAGAGTTGGCACTTCTGATAGAGATGGCTTGTCCAGTAGAGGTGATGATAGTACCAGTTGAGCTGCTAGTAACAGAAGTAGCTGAAGTAGAAGAACTACTTGATGTGATATAGAAGGAATTACTTTAAGCAGTCATGTAGACAAATCCATTGAAGTTTATCTTAGATTAGAGAGTGTATGTTCCAGAGTTAGGATTGGTTATACTACCAGTTACACTTACTAATTTCTGAGCAGTGATTGATCGCAAATATATACTTAGATAAGTAAGTTTTGTGGTTCCACTGTATTCATTTTTGATATTGCATTAACTGCTGTATAAAGTGGTGCTGTCACTTGTGCAAGTTCCTTTACCAACTGGAGGACTCCAACTCAAATATATTCTTAACTATGAAGCTTCTTTTATTGAAGAAGGACAAATTAAACTAAGTTGATATTGGGCAGGCAAATCTGGGTTGCTGATCGAAAGATCCACTTGAAGTTTGCACGCTTTAACTGTAATGAGAGACAAAACTGGACTTGCAAATGTATTCTAACTGATAATGCTTGGTTTGTAAACGCTGGTAAAATAGAGAGTTTGGATCTTAAACTTATATTTTTTGAGGTCAGTATTGGGATTAGTAATATTGGTAACAGTTAAGTAGTAAGGTAGAGTTTGACTAAGTAACACTCCATTGGGTACCACTACCAGTTGATAGTTATTGATAATGGAACAATAGGCTTGAGGTCCAGCTAATTTTTGAGAATCAGCTCTTAAGAAACATTTAGAATTTACATTAAATAGAGAAGTATAAATTTCAGGGAAAAATATAGCAATTTTGCCTTGTTCAGGAAGATATGAGTTGAGTTGGAAGGAGAAATAGTAGTTAATACCTGAGTCACCTCCATAAATAGAGTCAATAGAAGTGATAATAGATGAAATATTTTTAGATGCTTGAGTAAACTTAAGGAATTTGGCAGTACCTAAAGCATCCACTTTACGGTTAACCACTGTGAAGAGAGTCACTGTTTTATTAACATACTCAATTTAATAGGCAGCATTGAGAAGCTTTGTAATCGTGAAGTTAAAATCTTCTGAAGTAATGGAAGAAGAAGGTTGGATGTAAATTTGACTCGCAAGACCAAAGACATGACATTTATTTCCACTTGCCAAACTGCATAAACCTTTTTCGTTAAGGTTAAATCTGCCTTCAAATGTGAACTTGGGGAATTGGATGACCAAGTAGTCAGAAGTTGTCACTGTTGCGAATCCAGCTCCAATTTTTCCTTGCAAAGTGTAGTCAGTAAGTTATCCAACATAATTATTACCTTGTTCAGTCACATTGAAGGTTATAGTTTTTGGTGTGACTGCAGCCGAAGGAGGACCTACTACAAAACTAACAGGTTCATAGATGTATCCATTGACTCCTCCATAGTTAAAGTAAGTCAGACTGACTCCCAATTTACAATAGTCAGTTATTCCTGAAGGTAGAGTTTTTAGGTTAGCAAATTGAACACGAACAACACTATTGGCATCAATACGGTCATAACCGGTAATACGGATAGTAGGGTAGGTAATTGTAGAAACAGAAGGATAGATTTGACACTTGATTCGACCCATTGTATTGAATGTTAGACCTGAAATATCAAGGCAAGCTATTTAGTCTCCTGCCTGAAGACCAGTACCGAGGTCATTTTTGAATGTGTTTGCAAATTCAACCTAAATGGAAGAAGTAATTGAGTTACTGGCTGAGCTATCATATGAAGGAAGAATATCACTAACTCCTAGCGTAAATTGAAGATCAAATAATCCCATACTATCACCATCTTCAGGAATACTGAAAGTTATACTAGGAACATCAAGATAGTAGCCATAAACAGTTGTTAGGTTGACATATTGAGACTCAACAAGAGCATTTCCTGATGTCCACAAATTAACTTGCATTTGATAGTGATCTCCAGGATATTTGGGTGCAGTGAAAAGTTGGCTGGCACTACTATGGTCAAGTCCAATCAAGTTATATCCTTGGTTGTAAGTATTACTTGAAGGAGTATAGCTGATAGTGATTTGTGAATTTTATCTTTCCACTCCACAACTAAAGGTCCAAAGAGAAGTAGTAGTAGGTTGGAGAGTACATCTATTAAGAGATCTAGTTGTTGTATAATTGAACTAACGAGGCAAAAGGAAAGTCATTTTACTGATAAGTGAGAGAAGAGGTAGGAGTGGATGGTAGCAAGAAGCCATAAAACATGCACTGTTCTCCGACTTTACAAGTTCGTTGATTAAAAGATTTTGTGTAGAGACTGATAACATAAAGATAAGGTAGCAAGAATTATTCGATAGGGAAATTACCAGTTGCCTGGGCTACATAGTAGTCACTACCTGTTGAAGTTTAGTGTGTGTAAGCATTGGCATACCATGATTTAGAAGTAGTATACTGCCAGTTTTGAATCGTGTATCTGAGGTAGATAAAGATAGATCTTCCCGTAAATTCACTGGTCCAGTCTGGGAAATCACTTTGGAAGTTAAGTCTGACCCAACTTGTGCCCATTCCTACACAGACAAATCGGTAGGGGTAAGGAAGAGCTTCTCCAGTATTAGTTTGCATAGTGGCGTTGCAATACTGAGTATCAATGCTAATATCGTTAGAAGAATATAAGTATATTTGTTTGATATTTTTATTTTGGAGCATATGTTTGATTTCTATTCTAGCGATGTTGTTGAAGCCATATTTGAGTTGATAGTTAGGAGTGAGGGTGGGTGTAAAGGAGATAGATAGAGGTTGCTGGTAGTAGGGTCAGTATAGAATAATTCCACCTGAATAGCTGGTATAGAAACGATGGGATAAGACACCTCCTTTCCAAACTTATGAGTAAAATGTGTTTGTACCATAGTATCTTTGGTATGGATTAGTCATGCCACCTAATTGGAAGCTATAGCTACTATGAGCTGATGAAGCTTTGATCATGATAGTATTAGTAGTGGCATAGGAGTAACATTAGCCGTTGTTTGAAGTGAGAGTACAGACTGTAGGAATGGGTACTTCACTGTAATAAATAAGTTTGATCCAGTCTCCAGCACTAATGCTGTAGCCAGCACTTACCGTGTGAACAGTGTTAGTAGCACTGACAATGGTTGGGTTGAAGGTAAGTGATCCAGTGGTTCCGATTCCTGGAATATAAGGAGCATTATTGAAAGTCATATAAGTAACTGATTTATAATAAGAACAAAGGTTATTGGAGTCAGACCAGCTGCAAGTGTCAGCCAACTTGAAGACCATTCCAATAGGATAGCTAGAAACTCCAGGATTAACAATATTCAAAATATTAAATTTGATAAGAGTATTAGCAGCAATATCTTTTGTAATAGGAATAGCAATAGTAGTAGGTCTAGGAGGAGTGGCTGATTTATCACCTTGGTATACTCTGCATTTTATTACACTGTCAGAAATAACATGAGCCCCGTAGAACTAGCTGCAGTCGAGAGATCCAGGATTCGGGTGAGGAATAGAAACTCCTAAAGTGTTAGAGAATAGTGTCTCTTGAAGTCCATCTCCAGTAGTAAATTCTAATAAAATTGTATCTCCAGCAGTGGCTGAAACGTTAGGAGTTACTGAAAATTCATAGAGTGTATTAGCATTGACATAGTCAAGAGCTGAATCGACTGCAAAAGAAGCATGTCCGTATGGTTAAGTCCATACTCTGTATACTTTTTGTTCGACGATAGTATTGGATTTGAAAGCAAATATTTTGAAGTTGTTCCATTGAATTGAAGGAATTTTAGCACCATAGTGTGTACTTGGAGCATGAGTATCAACCCAAAGGGTAATCTAATTGTTATGAGTCATGGAATAGTTGAGATAAACAGGAACTTTGAAAATATTTCCACTAACATGAGTAACAGCTGAAGGAACCCAATAGTTATTTCCATTAATCTGATACTTGATGATTCTTTTGCCTGTTGTAGCAGCATCTAGAACCCAATCTCCAAAATCAACATGAAGATAATCTCCATTGACAAGAGTATGCGATTTGAGAGTAAATTTGATGTAGAGTGGGAAGGTGCTAGTGGCAGTGTAAGGAGTGATCATAGTTCCTTGTAAAGCTACATTTTAACTGCCATGAATCAAATCAACATTGAGTGTGAGACTGTCAGTAGTTGCTGAGATGATGTTATTATTTTAACTTGATTTGACTGTGATGGTGGTACTTGGATTGTATGTTGAATTATTTGTAAGAGATGATTTTATTTTCATCCAGACTGTGATAGATAAGCTGGCACTAGATGCTAAAGCTGCATATCCACTGATTATTATCTGATTTGAAGCTAATCTCTTGCACACTAAGTTGCTGTTATCTTCTATGCCTTGAATAAAACCACTGTAAGAGTAGCAATGCTCATCCATAAGTTCAAGTTCTGAGGTAAATTCAATGATCATGTAGCTTCCTTCTGGGAACTGTAAGTAATCAGCAGACCATGAAAGGGTATATTTATCTTAAGAATTTGTACCTTCAGTGTTGCTTCCTTTAGTGAAAGATGAGCTAGTCCATGAATTGGCAGCTGAAATAGAGTAAGTAGCTGTGTTAGAATTCGAGTGGAACCATGCTTTTCTTCGATAAGTACCTTCAAAAGTTTGTACGAATGTTAGTTGGAAGTTTTGAACGTCAATAGAAGTTGGATAGGTTCCAAGAGAGAAAGTATCTGCTGATCCTGAACCAGTATATTTAAGTGAGCAGAGGTTGATATTTGGATAGTATTGATATTCATAATTGCTGTTACTGAGGGAAGTAAGTGTGCTAAGACTTGTAAGTGCAGGAACAAAATTATTTTTAAACTTGACGAGAGTAGTATCTCCATTTCCAAAGTTGTAGGTAGAATATTTGAAACTTACTGACATTGTTTTTTGCACTTCATTGTTGCTAAGACTCAAATAGGCATGTTGGTTGGAATTACTTGTTGTACCTGTGCATCTTTGCTTGGCTTCATAATTGTAATAGCTGATAATAGTCGGGTAAGGATTTGCACTTGAGTAATGGAGTAATTTGACTTTGTAAGTCAAAGGAACATTAGTACCAGATGGGAAAGTAATAAGAGGGAATCTGAAATAGTAAGTACTAGAAGTAGAGAGAGCTCCATAGTCAGTGATGGATAGAATTGCTGGAGCCCAATTTTGAGATTAAGAGTTTTTACCGCAACGAATTCTTGTGTTAGCATTAGGACCGCTTTGACTTGAGAAGTGACTGTATTAGACTCCACTATAAAAAGGCATATTATCAGGAGAAAACACTGAATCAATATTGAGACAGTCATCATAGTATTTGGACTCAATTTAGAAAGAAAGGACAGATTCAGTGATAGGAGCTGAAGTAGAAGCAGCGGACAAAGCAAATGAAGGTCTTAGATTAAATCCAAGCATATCATAGTATCCACTCTGAAGATGTGCATGATCAACTGAATAAGAGTTCATGTATCCAGCAAAGTCAAGAGTGTAGACATCTCCATAGGCAATGTTGAGTTGACTGTTATAGATCAGAGAAATTTATACTCTTTGAGGAGTAGTTGGCATATTGAAAGTACTACTCATCTGTTTTCTGTCGATTATAGTCAAGAGATATTCAGTATTGATGGCAAGACCTCCAATAGGAGCCTGAACTGTAAAGGCAGGACTATTGTAAATACATTATTGAGCTTGAAGACCTTGTCCATAAGAAACATATTGAGTGTTTGTGGGTTGAATGATGCAGAAAAGACCATTGTTTGGAGTAACTGGAGCAGGGAAAGTAGTAGATGAAGAAATAAAGCGGAATGTTTCGATCTAGGAAATGTCATAAGGAGCTTTAAACTTGAAGAAAAGTTTGCTTGTAGTTTGTCCACTCTTGGCATTTAAAGTTTTTCTTTGGAGTTAGTAGTATCCTTTAGTATATCTCATATGCTGATAAGTCCACATGTTAGGTGTTCCATAGTTGCTACTCGTGCTGAAACCGACATCAGATGGGCGGAAGTTGCTTGATCGAATGTTGAACTCTAATTATCCGTTATAGTTATAGACACTGGAAGTATAGTAAATTCTGTTATTACTATTAGCAAACAATCTAACTCTTAGATACCAGTGTTGATTATAGACGAAGGAAGAGTCCATCATTCCAGTAATGTTGACAAACCATCTGTTATTGTTAGTGTTGAAGCCAACAGTTGCGCTGCCAGTAGGATTGATGACTCCTGAGTAGTATCTGAACCAAGCAGTATCAAGTTATCTGACTCCACTTGTGAACTAGAGAAGGATATAGCTCATATTGCGACCAGAGTAGCCACTAGAAACAGGATCAAAATAGAACTAATAGGTCAGAGGGAAATATTGATGTGAGTTGAAGTGATTGGGTTTAGAGTTGGCTATGATACTGGGTGAAGAAGTGGCTAAAAAGTCATTGTTTCTATTGTAAGATGAGAAACTGTATTGAGAAACAGTATATATATTATAGGTTTTATAGCCACTATACCATTTGAAGGATACTTCAAGTCCCTTGTTATAAGTTTCTTTGTCTACTGCATTAGGATTCTTGACGTTATTGATTTCAAAGACAGTATTAGTATTTACATTTCGACTTGGTAACTGATAAACAGAGGTGTTTGCTCTTGTATTAACCCACAACTTAGTGTAAGTCATGTAATTATCAGTTATTGAAGCCAAATTTGCAAAAGAACTGCAGCAAGTAATACCACCATCAATTTTCATAACAAATTTATCATGTACATTAGAACCACTGGAATAAGGCCAGCCTACTGTTAACCTATGGTCAGTTGAACTGCCTCTATAGGTGTTCTGAGGTGATAGACTTCCAGTAGATCTGACTGTGTTTCTGATATCGATGCTGTCAGAGTAGAATACGTTGGGGAAGAAAGAGGTATACATTTTTTCACCACTTGCATCTCTGTAGTTAGCTCTGATATTGATAGGTACTGCGAATAAGGTTTGTTTGGGAGGGTTATTGAAATTATCAAAAGCAAGTTGTATATTTTTATTGGCATAAAAACCTCCAAAGTTGAGGACTCTAATAGTGAGAGGAGATGTTCCGTTAGAATCAGGTCCATAGCCAAAACATTGAACTCCTTCTGATTTACCACTGTATGCTAATAGGTTGTTAATGTAGCAGGGAATTTTGTCTCCGTTTTTAATGTTGAAATAGTTGAGATCTAGATTGTCAATAATGAACTCTAGATAGAAGGCGGTGGAAGTAGTTATTTTGAGTGTGAGGTCGATGTAGAGAGAGTTGGTAGTTGCTGCTTCTCTAGTGAGGATGTAAATATTGTTGAGGTAGATGGGGTTTTTATGCTGATATTTGAAGACTGAAAATTGGTCGAAATATTTGGTTTGATATGAGCCTTGTTCTCCTGTACCGCTCCAGACTCGCACATGATAGTTATGAGCACTTGTAGAAGCAGAGATCAGCGCAGAGCTGCTCCCTTAGTTGGCATAGGCTATAATTTAATAATAATAGTTAGGAGATAAGATATGTGAGGGAATTGATTTGATTAATATCCTTGTACTGTCATAGCTTTTACATCCAATAGTATACTCATCATATAGATGGTAGGCTGTCTTAGTATATTCTCTGATCAGACATTTGTACTTTGCACTGGAGTAGAAGATGATGGCTTCAAAATTAAGATGGCATTAGATGAACTAGCAACTGCACCATGAGTACTTGTGCTATAAACTGACACATACTGGTAGTTATTATTGATTGTTAGTCGAACTGGACCCATATCTGTTCTGAGTTACTTGTAGGCTTGTTTTCTCCAGACGATGTCGGTGCTTGGTAAAATGGTTCGGCTGCTGGGATTGTTGGTGATAGTTTTGGTGACATATATCGATCTTCCAAAATCAGAGCTCGAGATATATTTGTCATAGAGTTAGAATGTGAAAGTAGTACTTGAGGGAACAGAACTTGTTGACAAAGTTATCACTAGAATACCAGTAAAATGTATATCAGAGTTGCTTCTAATATTTATGACTGTACTGGATATTACATCACAGTAAAGGGCATTGTTATGGAATGATGGTTTGTTGTTGTAATGTAGATGAACTCCACAGCCATAGAGAGTGGTGAAGCTGCTGGCAGTGAGTTTGATAAAAGATCCTCTGAAAGGACCAGTAGTTCTTAGGTTGCTGTACAAGGAAAAGCCATTGAGTTGTACACTTACAACAAAAGGAGTACTTGAAGTCTTCAGAGTATTTCCAAATATAGGAACAACTACACCGAAGCTGGGAGTAGCTGAGGTGAGAGCAGAATTGCCTCGATTTGTACTACTAATAGAATAGTAGGTAGAGTAGCCACCTCTTGTCCACCCAAGGTAGCGGTTATAGAAGTTTGTGCTTTGATCTCTGGAATCAGGGAAAGTAGCAGTTAAATCTATAGTGTTGTAATATTGACTACCATTACGACGAGCAACAAAGAAATACCTTCGATTGATAAAAGAATTATAGACTCTACATTCAACATAGTTGTTATTGTTGCAGAATGAAGTGGTTGGAATGGGATAATAACTTGAATAATAGATGAAAGGTTGGGAGTAGGTAGCATAGACTCTAAGATACTGGTAAAATCTTTTGCTTTATCTGACTTTTCCTCCAGCATTCCAGAAATAAGATGACTCATCAAAGTTACGCATTGAATTGCTTGTTCCAGTAGTGCTCAAATAGACATGATGATCATATTTCATGTAGGGAGACCAATGGTGGTGAGGAAGGCCATGTTCTTGGATAAAATGCATTGTATTCCAGTAAAAACTCAAAGTTATTCTGTTTCCATTGGAGGATGACGAAGGAGTTCTGTAGCCTGGGAAGTAGCATCTCAAATAAGAATTAACTGGAACATCTCTTCTAATAGTAATGAATGGTTGCATGCCTGATCTCAATGTACGAGTACAGTTGCCATCATAATAAGTGGTTGTTTAAGTGCTAGAAAATCCACTACTTGAATATCTGCAGCGGCATTCAATGTAGGCTACTTCTTAGCTGGAAGAAGTATGGGGGAATGGATTGTTATCTGCGTAAACAGTGTTGCCACCGGAAGTAAATTACATGATTAACTCTGCGTGGGCCCAGTTGGTAAATGAAGTCATGGAAGAAGTGATGGGTTTTTTGATTTTTTGAAGATAGAAACCAAATTAAGTTTAAACATTGTATTGATTACTGACGAGAGAGGCTGATACTGAATCTGCTAGGGAGTTGTAGGGTTGAGTATATCCAACACCTTGAGTACCTGTGAAGGTAAAGTAGTCATAGCCCATTATTTTTCTACAACTGCAATATGTTCGACAGCAAGTAGAACAACATACATATTCATAATATGGGTATGTACTAATATGCCGAGTACAACCCGTTACGCAACAAGGTTGATAACAACATCCACAAGTACTTGACTGATAGTAATAATAGCTATTTTACCAAACCATACTTGCTGACACCCATAGATGACGAGGGTAGTTGCCAACATTGCCACTAACAGAAGCAAATGTAAAAGTAAATTAGTAAGTATCTCCATTAGAGTAGCTGGGCCACTGGTAAGGATAGCGACTACTAGTTGGTGTGTAGTACATATCGAATATAGCATAAAAACGACGAGTATTATCACCTCCATTTCCACAATATACTCCAAAAGCACCAGGATTGTAGGCATTGCCATTGAAGTTATTGGTACCCCATCGACTTGTCCAAACTGATACACTATTGCAAGTGGTGGTCAGCAATCGAGGAGTATAAAATCTGAAGCCCATTCTAAAAGCTTTATGGAAACTATATGAAGTAGAAGCATATAATTTAACTTTAATTTGAGTTGAAGAAACATAAGTAACAGTGGAGTAACCTTAGGTTCTGACATTGTTGCTAGTGGTAAGAGTACGAGTTGACCCAGTATTACTTCCACTCAAGTCCATTACATTATTGCCAAACTACATTTAACTGCCACGTAATACACTGTGACCAGTATTCGAAGCATACTTGATATAATCGTAGTCCCAGTTCTGAGCAGTAGTTGATACGTACATAGGCCATGCTCGATTATTGTAGGCATCTTCATTAGCCCATACATAAACTATTACATCGAAATTATTAGGTGCTGAGTTAGTAGTTCCATAGTAGTAGAGGTTAAATCTGGTATTAGTAAACCAAAACACATTTCTGAAGATGACTCTGTTGTTTGATCTGTCTACAGTACATCTAATAGGGTTGAGAGGGTCGTTTCCGATCAAACCTGCCTACAAATTGCAATTTTTGCCTGTTGATGATAAAGAATCATACTGTCTCTTTTCACTACCATCTATCTTGAAGTAAACTTCAACTACTTTTTCTGATGGATCTTATTCGCTTCTACTCAAAGTTGACATGATGTTTCCTGCATTGATGGAGGCATAGAACCAACTATTCCACCCTGATATTTTAACTTGAGTATCCAAGTCATACATGCTCATTTGTCCAAATATATTAGTTTTTCTGTGGCTAGAGATAAAGCTGCTTGGAACTGATGCTGTATAGACTTTGTATGCAGGTTTCAATAGCATATATATTTTATAGCTATTTACGATATGATGTTTCATTCTCAATTGTCCGAATGCATGATAGCTACTTATTCCTCCGAAAGGTGAGTAGTTGGAGTGGTTACTTGTACTAGCTGACCATCCTCCAGTATATTTCTTAACAATATAGACATAGTGTTCATTTTGACCTTCAGACATGAAGAAGTGATCGTAGGTGATACTAGATGAGTAGACATATTCTCCAATATTTTTGTAAGTATCATCTACTAGTTGCCACTTCAGAATGGCATAAGTGTTATTTGTTAAATTTTATTGAGATGTGTAGCAGTGATATTATCCTCCTGTTTGCCAAAGAGATTTGGTTGGATAGCAGGACAAGGAACCTGTTGAACTGTAGCCTACAGTAGTATAGATTTTAAAAGCATCTATAAGGTCATGTTCTCCCATGAGTTATGCTCCCATCAAGTTAGGAGTTGAAAAACTTCCTCCGAAAGCTTTCCATTTGAAAGAAGGAAATACATCTGGAATGTCAGGATTAGTAAATAACATTCTAAAGCTGAAGGTAGTACTCAAAGTATTAAAACCACTGACATAGATTCTAGTGGGAGATCCAAATCCATTTGAAGATCCTTTCTGATAGTAGCAGTAAACTTTAGAGTAGACTCCCATTGAACAAGGATATTCTGATCCTGACTGTAATCCCATAAGAGTAGGACTATTATAAATCTTAGTTCCATCTTTATTCACCACAGGAATTTCAATAACGAATCCATTGATGTCTGTTCTGGTAAGAGTTACATTGAATTCGAGATAGTTGAGAGCTCCTTGGGTTAGAGTACCATAAGTTACAGAAACATCTTGAATTCCATAAGAAGGATAAATTGCTGATGTGTTCGTTGCTCTGTAAAAGGTATGGAAAGGATCAGGTTCAATGCGATAGGTGACTCCTGAATTTCTGTTGTAGATGTCGATTGGCATGCTGACTGTGGGATTGTTGAGGTTAGAAAGGATGAATCCTTCATCTGAGACATCTCTTGGGTTGAGGATTGTGAAGTAGGCAGCTACGTGTTGTCCATTGGTGAGAGATTGTTGGAACTGCATGGTAATGGTGGAACTTGAAATGGAACAGCTGTGTATTTTGAAGCCATTGAGTCTGCATTCAGGAGTGTAGAAGTATAGGTCATTGTTTCTTTGATTGAGAGTAGGATAGCTATAAACTCCACTGAAGTCAACTTTAATGTGATGATAGTTTGATCCTGATTGGCTGGAGAAAGTGGATGGTGCGATGAATTTGAAGGAAAAAGGTGATTTTTTCATATTATCAGCGACACCACTGTTAGTGAAGAAGTAAGAGGCGGGTTACCATTCATTGACATAGAGTTCTTCTGGTGTAGAAAGATGACTGTGAAGAGGGTATGTTCCATTGGTATAACCGACTTTATTATGATTAACTGAGCTAAGTTTTGAACTATCTTGTTTCATGAAGCACCAATTATCACTGTCGCGAGTAATAGTAGGTTTGTCCATTCCATCAGGCCAAGTGTAGTATCTGATGACGAATTGGTTGTTATTGGTTGCTGATGCTCTGGCAATTTGTATAGCTAGCCCTGCAGTTTATATTGAAATAGCACTGCTATCAGTGTAACTACTTTTAATGACAGGTGTAATCCACATCATTCGATTAGTAATATCGATAACACAATTTTAAACTTCAATGCTTGAGGTAAGATACTAGATACATTGTCTACTTTTGAGTTGAAGGTCAGTTGTTGATTCATTGGGAAATTGGATGGAAATATATTTGACGAGTGAGGTGGAGTTGGTTGGAGAACTGGTTGACATTCTGAAATAAAGTCTCCAATCATCTCTCATCTACATTTGTTCTACTGCATAGATTTTTGTAATAGTCCAAGTTGGACTTGAAGGTTCATTGGGAGTCAAAGTTGGGAACAAATCACTGTAATATACTCTCTCACATTAGTCATAAGAATTATAAATAGCATATGCCTTAATAGTAGCTTGAGCTGTTGTTAGTTGATAAGGAGGGTTATAGAATAATCCATTTATTTTACCATTTAAAGTAGTTGAACCAGGAGTAAGCAAAGTCAAATCTACTGTACCAACTCTGAAAAGAACTGTTCTACAATTTTACATAAAAATAACATCACCTGAACTGCCCAAACCTGGATTATACTTGAAGTTGTTATTGGAATTGGCTGCTTGTCTGAGATCGAATCCAAATTTCATAATATACCAGTCATCTTATTTCATAATTTTGGTATTTCTGAGAGAGAAGCTCAAAGAAGTACTTCTTTCTTATCGAATAGCTGAAGAAGAGGCAAAATTTCCAAGATCACTGATAGGAGTAACAGTAATAGGAAGTAATCTAATACCTCCTTCCATCATCGACCAAACAAATTTACGAGCAGTTGGTTGATCATAAGCATAAATCTGAACTGGAATTGATTGACCGATCAAAGTTGAAGGATTGAACACCCAGAAACCAAATTTGAGGGTGCTTGAAGTTGTAATACTTGAACTGAATGAAGAACAGACTATTTTAGTAGGTTGGCTAGAGCTGGCTTGACCTGGGTAGACTTTACATTTCATTGAGCTAATGGAGCTTTAATAGAGATCGAAGATTAAGTCATCGTTAGCTTTGTAGTCCATGCCAAGGTCTGCTGAAAAGAGATTTGTTCCATCGAGGGCGACAGTTGGTATTTCTAAGACAATTTGTTGTGTGGAGCTGATGGTGGTTGAAGGTGTGAGTTTGACCATGATGAAGTTATTTTAGTTGGGGATGGTGACTGTGCTATTGAATTCGAGGGTATTCCAGTTGGGACCATATACTTCAATGTATTGAGTTTGAGCTTTATTGTTGCTGCAAGAATCACAATAATTTATCTAAATTTATGTTTTATATGAACCGATGCTGGTAGGGAATGGAATACCTTCTGTTCCTGATCCATGTAAAGTAGTAATTGTCATCTAGAGAACTGTGTTTGCTGGTAAATTTTGATATGATAGAATTTGATAGCCATAGTAATCAGAATTGCCACTGTAGTAATTTACTCCACAACCATACTTAAGTTTATTGCTTGGGTTGAAAATAGTGCAAACCAAGTTGGAAGGAGGTGCACCAAAACCTCCATTGTTGTTAGTTATAGAATTTCTATTAAGGTTGATATAAATTTATCCACTGGAGCCAGTTCCAAAGCTAGAACAGACGAATGTTGAACCAAAATTGACATAAAATTTAAGTTATCCGGTGTATCCGGTTCTTAAAGGAACAGTTTCTAGCATAGTGAGATCAGGATCAACTTTCCAGGTCAAATTTTGTACAGGCATAATAAAGCTAGTTGTCAAGTAGTCGATTGTTTTGGCATGGGTGAAGGTGTCAGATGAATGTTGATTTGAGTAGGTAGCTATGAATCCCATACCGAGAGTATTGACAGGAACAGTTGGAAAATCAATTACTCCAAATATTTTTACTTGACTACCAGCGGGTAACTCAGCAAAACCTGTTATAATCCAGGAGTAAGTATTTTGTACATTGCAGCCCACTTCACCTTGAACGTTAACTGCAGGTTTGCCAGTATCGTAGCCATATAGAGCAGATCCTAGAGTTACTGCTGATCGACAGTGTTGTTTTATTGCTGGAACTGTGCTTGAATTATTGGGAAACTTTATTTATATTGATCCTCCTTTAGGAACTTTGTGTTGAACTGTAAAACTAACAACCACTTAGACATCTTTCTGTCCTACATTGAGTTTATTTTGTGAGCCAACCACTTAAAATTCATAACTAGAGATAATTCCTCTCAACTCAAGCCATCTGTAAGAAGCAGTGACAGTGTAGGTAATGGTTTATGTCCATCGACCTGAACGGAAAGTAAAGCACTGGAAAGTAGTATCAACTCTGGAGATAGAGAGAGGTAGTTGCGAAATGAAGGGTTGAAGAGCAATCAAAGACCCATTTCCTATTTTGACAGCTAGCCAGTTAATAGTTGGGAAGATGATACAATATTTATAGAAGGGGTTTTGGCAGTTGTAGATGTTTCCACTGAGAGGGAACTGAGGATCTAAGTCAACAATCCACCAGTCATCTTCATTGAAAGATCCAGCGGAGTAGGGAGTAATATTGAAAAACTGATCGCTTTTGCCTACTGAGGCACCTGCTTGGAAGAAGTTGGTTGTGCTATCGGGCTAATTTCTGTTGGTGATGCCTGCTGATACCATATCGATGAACATGTTGTACTTGGTATGATAGAGAGGTGTTTCAACATTAGTAGTGACTGAAACAGTATCTACTTCAAGTAAAAAGTTGATATCAATTTGTTTTGAGGTAGGACTTTTTATTTTTGCAATAATGACTCTGAATGTTGTATCAGCTGGAATAGGTTCAAAGTTAATGATCTATATCCAGACATAGTAGTTGTTAACATTTGATTTTCTCAACTTACAAAACATCTATTTCCCTGAAGAAGCTTGTACGAATCCACTGGCTGTCTAAAAATGACAAGGAAGAACGTTTCCTTCAGTTAGAGTAGTAAAACCAAGATCAGATTCGAAGATAGCTCCATTTCCATCATTTGTTGGAAACCCGATTCTTATTCTACCGGCATTAGCACCATCATTATAAGAGGGAATGGCATTGGCACCATTTTTGAACTAAACTGTGAAGATGTTATGCAAGCCGATATCTCGAATAGCCCATGAAACATTGAAATAACCTATATCATCAGGAAGGATGTCAACCATTTGTTGGACTTTTTATAAAATTTAGGTTGAACTTTGGTTCACTATTTCCAGTTGTATTTTGTATCGTCCTTGGGCGGTAGGATAGTATATTCCATTTTTGTTTTGATATTCTGTTGTGATGTTCAGACTGTTGGTTCCTGCAGTAAAACTGCTGTTGGTGTCAGTGACACTCACTACGAAAGGATTTATTGAGTAGGAACAGGCGAATCTTATGTCATTGAGGAGACAACTAATAGGTAGACCAAGAGAATTGGTTGCTGGTTTGAATTATGAAGGGAAAGTTACGACTAATTTAGATCCATTGATGACAGCTGAAGTATCATAGGGATCAAAGGTGATAAGCATGTGTCCGAAGTATCCTTTGGTGATTGCTCTTGTGGAAGTTGAGTAAGCTGGGACACTGAAGCTGGTGAGTACATCTAGGTTGGTGTTGGTGAGAGGAGTGGTAGCAAAAGGAACATTGAGGGCATGATCAACAATGGCTCCATTTCCATAATATGTTTTGATGGTGACAGTAGGTGATACAGTTGATGCTGTATTGGTACTGGTCATTCTTAGATTAATTTTGAAGTTAGTGTTTGCTGGCACATCATCCAAATTATGGATAGTAACTGTTGTTCCTCCAGCTACCATTTCACACAGAATTTGTCTGCCATCATAGGCACTAGCAGTAGTTACTAACTAACAATGATCAGAACTCAAACTAAAAATATTGTTGATTGTAATTATTATTTTAGCATTGCCTGATTGAGTAACTAAGTTGTTGGCTGTTGTCCATTCGATAGTGTAGAAGTAGTCGGCATTGGGATGTAGTTGAGTGATTGTCTCATTGGCATGGAAGTTATAGACTGTGTTTGTTAGTGTATCAGGGGTGATAGTGACATCGAAATAACCTTTTTTGGCTGTACTTCTGCTCTTGTAAACTCTAGTTTGGAACCTGAAGTCTCCACTATAGGCTGGAGTAGTTATAAAAGGGAAAGTCAAGGATGCTGATGTTCCAAGACCAGCTGAAGGGTATAGAAGGAAATATTGAATAGGAATATCAAATTTAGAGCAGGTGTGAGTACCGCATTAAACAGTTTAGCTTCTTCCGATGTTAGGGAAAGCAGTCTGGTCAACTTCAAAGACAAAATATTCTGGGTCAGTAGATGCAAGGTCATAGCTGTTGAGGGTGATGTTGGTAACTTTGTTGATGACTGAGTTGGTGAGTGTGATGCTTGGAGTTTCTAGATTATAGCTGTAACTTCCTCCACCAGTATTGGTATTTACATCGACAGTTTGAGTATAGATATAGACGATAGGAGATGTGAATCCAGGAGTATCTTCAAGAATTGAAAACTTCAAATAAGCATAGTAGCCACTATTTCCACTTCTTTGCATTTTAGGTATTTAGAAAGTAATGCTGCTTCCTCCTTGAATAGTTTACAGTCCATAGAAGGTGACATAGTGGTAGCTGGTTGAAAGTTGTGAGGATTTGTATGGACCTGAAGTCCAAGTGATATAGTCGCATTTAACATATGGATCAGCTGAGATTCCTCCGAACATCAGACAAGGGTAATCAGGAATAACTTGGTTGGAAGTTCCAGTCCATCCATACCAACTATTTGGCGTAGAAAATTCTACTCTGAAGAAATGGATGTGTCCTGCATCATTGAGGACTTGATTAGGAGTTGTAACTGTGCATCTAACATGGTCGTATTCTCCGACATTTCGGTTGATAGAAGTACATGAAAGAGTGCTGATAGGTATTGAGTCAGGTATCCACTAATCAAAGATGACTTCTAGGGGAGTAGGAGCAGGACTTTAGTTGCTATAGAATTGTATTTCAAAGAAGTATCTCTTGACAAGAGTATCTATAGTAATACCTTGGTTTTCAGGTTGCTGGAAACCTTCAGTAGTAATGGTCAGAGGCACCTCGCTCTGCTGGAAGTTGAAATCGATAGGAGTGTAGATAGTTACTACTGTTTTGGTGGGATCAGTTGAATTAAAACTACAATTTTTGGCTGGAATATCATAATAGAAATAACACTTAGGAACACCATTCAATGCAGTGATAGGTGCTGGAATATTAGGGAAGATATCGATGACGATTTAACCATAAGTGAGGACATTAGTTTTTGGCAAGTTATTTCTCAAGAAAAGGACGATTTAGATAGGACCTGTCTTGGCTACTGGTAATTTGATTGGACTTTGCATGGGATGCATTTTCATCTCCTTGATGTAGCCAGTAGTTTTATTGATAGTGATGCTTCTTGTATATCGTTGCGCAAGTCCTCCATTTTGCCTGTAAGCACTAATAGTTAGACTATAGGTGCTATCATCTAGAGGAGTTCTTAGAGGTTGGAAAAAGATGAGTTGTTTTGATTTCAGAATAGAAGAGAAGTCATATAGTTTGAGAGTAGTTGTATTAGCGGTAGTATTTTGTTTGACACTCCATTTGGCTTAATTTTGAGGGCTAGAAGAAACTCCTGTGATGATTCTGGTTGCATTGGTGAAGAGTGTCCA
>CAXIUT010000034.1:0-21396 GCA_964035545.1 Bugula neritina
TAACTTAATTAAGCATGCTAAGTTAAACTATGTGATATTCCTGATATGAAATATACTGCCAATGATCAGAACTAGCTCGGGTTGTAATCTCCAAGAGGTGAACTTTGGGTTCGAGGACCTCATGTTTTTATGGGATATTATAAACAACCTGATAAAACAAGATAAACTATTACTGCTGATGGATGGGTCATGACTGGAGACGTTATTCAAATTATGCCCGTATCGAATGCATTCAAAATTATTGATAGAAAAAAAAATATTTTCAAACTTCAACAAGGATAATACATCGCTCCTGATAAAGTAGAACAAGTCTATAAGAAATGTAATCTTATCAGTGATGCCTTCCTTCATGGATAAAGTATACAAAGCTTTTCAGTATTAATTGCCGTTCCCAATAAACCTTACTTTTAATCATTCGCACAAGCTAATAATATACCTGGAAGTTATTAATAACTTTGTCAAAATAAACAAATGAGAGGAATGGTTTTAAAAGAATTGAATGATTTGGCTAAAAGAGATGGACTTAACAGTTTAGAACAAGCCAAAAATATTTACTTCTAACCTGAAGGATTCGGCAATAAAAACATCATGACTAACACCATGAAAATGATCCGCCATGATGCTAAGAATTGTTATAAACCTCAAATCGATTCAATGTACTCTTAAGGAGACATCATGGCCAGCTTCAAGAAATGATATATCATCCATAAATAGTTATAAATAATTAAAATTATAGTCATTGATATCAAATCAGTCATTTATAAGTCATTAAATTCATAGAGATCATCAATACCAACCAGATTAGCCCCACTCTTAACCACAATTTGGACACTTGCTACTAAAACTATTGGCAACAAACTGACAAAATGGACAAAAATATGAATTTTCAGGTTATTCTACTTTCATCTTTCTATCATTTACTGCATTATTGATATCATCGACCTCTGCAACTCCTGCAAATGCCTATTGAGCAGTTGGAAATTGATTTTAAAATTATTTTTTCTTTTATTGAGGTTGTTAAATATCCATCTCTTTACTTAACTTTTACTTCCGAAGGTTCAATATCCTTTTAATCTAACCTTATCCTACTTAACATATCAGAGATTTTTCAACATTATCGAAGTAGGGAAAATAAAATTAAAAGTATCCCTTTTATAAGTACAAAGTATAAGGAAAACCGCTTTTAAACTCAACTTTTAACTTACTATTTGTTGTAAATTTCCATTAAATAATCCTACCTTGTTAGTTCTATTGTTAATCTATACCAACTATCACTCTGAACTCAGCCATAGCAAACTATGACTCTTTTATATCAGTGACATTTTAAGGTATTTAATCTTTGAGGACAAAGTTTGTTGAAAAATCAAACGAAACAGGTGACCATTCACTATAAACTGGAATAAATCCAACCAAATAAGGTTTGTTGTTAGCATTATGATGTTTCATTCTTTGCTAAGCATTTTATCCTGAATCAGATTCAACATTTTAAAATTTGTTAATCATAGTAGCAATATCTTTAAGAGCACTTTACTTTTCTTATAAAGAAATATTTTGATGCATTTAGCTCGTTATCTTCAATGAATCATAGTTAAATTCAACTATCCAGTCTGTATAGTTAGGATATGCTGGACATGGCCCTGGTAAATTTTAAATATAATGTGATATTGAAGGATTGATAGTCATCAACTTCAAAAGAGTGATAATGCCTGTAAAAACAAAGTAATCTTGTTCTTTTCTGTTTGTATAAAGTAGTTAAAGGAAAGATAGGTAGATTTAATCTCCTTTTTTTTCAGATGAATTTTAATATCGACAATATCTATCATTTTGATTTTTGATAAGATACTATTCTCCTTCTTTTTAATATTTTTTCAATGCTAAAGGAACACCAAGCAACCTCTCAGTTCTTTATTTTTGAAGATAATCATCAATCATCAGCAATTGTTCCAAAATCTAAATAAAAATAAATGTACACTGACATAAATATAGATATATTATCTGTATGATTGAATCTATTGATATTTTCCATGATATAGTTGATAATATTGTTCGTAAACTATGGATTATTTCTTGCACTAAAACTTATAATTAATGGTATCCTGTGATTGTCATATCTATCTCTAAACATCCTTCGATAGAATTAAAAGTTATTATAAGCTTTTCTTTGTAGTATAGCTTCTTCGCTATCAGGATTGACTTCTTGTTCAAATACTATCAACTCACATATTATCTATATAATCATCGAAACAGTGTTATGTTTCTGCATTGTATTTAGATAGAAAGGATAAGATGGAAACACTCCTTCAAGATGCGAATCACTTTGCATCAAAAGATGAATTAATCTTGGTCCAAATTTATTCACCTGAAACCATACTCCGAAACGCCTATCGATTTGAATCAACATTTTAATCAGCTAAAAGAAATTAAACATCTTACTTGGATTCTTTCCCACTTACTACAAACCACTTAAGAATTTTTGAAGTAATTTTTGGATTATTTAGTTATGAGGAAGAGGAAGCATGAAATTAGTACTAATACCACAACTAATAATCGATATCACTTTATACAAAATAGCTTTAGCAATGATTCTTACTTCTTGATCTCTGTGAATATAAATCATTTTGAATAGATTGCCTTATTTTTATTAAAGATACTAAACAGCCAATTGGTTGATAAAACTAGGTCTAAAATGACAGACATATAAGATAAATACTGATATTTTTTGAAGTTAAGAACTTTATTTACTACTTTTTTAATTATTATCTTGAATATCTCCATAATATTTTCCATCTAAATTAAGTTATCTTCTTTGACATTCAAGTCTAAAATACCTAAAAATAACTTAAAAACTCATATCCAATTGCTATCTAATCTAATTAGGCAATCCCATAAAATTTTGATGATAAGGTTTCATCAACTATAAAACATCTATGGTAAACTAACTAGGCATACTTATCCTATTAAGATTATCTTATAAAAATTTACTAAAAGATGGCTGCAAAAAAATCTTCTACTTCAACAAATCATAATTATCTCGATTAATCTCCTCCATAATAACCATATTACCCACCTTACTATCCAAACTCTCCTCCATATAATTCAATTTCTCATAAATCAACATATAGGCATTATTTTTATCATTAGTTCCTTCACTCCAATTCCACCTATCAACTCGAGTATCATCAAATTTCATCCACCCCTACTCACATTTAATCAATGAATAATAATGACCTCCCTATGAACTACCCACATGCACAACAAAACCCTTCAACTTGTATATCTATTTCTACGAACACTAATAATTGAAATATTGTGATAGATTTAGTTCATTAGGAAATTAAATTGGATGGTCTAGCTTTATTTTATGCATAGACTATAGATCAAAAACCAAACGCTGAAGATGAATAAATAAAAAACGAGGCAATGAATTAAAACGATGGTATTTTTGGATCGTCTAAACCTTTGTATCACAAAAATCACAAAAATAGTCACAGATTATCTAAGTCTCAACAAATTTGTTTATACACTCTTAGATTGTCTTCAAGTTTTTTATTTCAACAGATAATATGTAAAATTATTACATCCTCTACTTTTTCTTAAAACATTTCTCACAGTTTATTATGTTCACCAAGGATCCCTTGAAGTTATTTGCCACCAAACTTTCATTATTAGTACCCTTCAGCCTCATCTATAACCTATCGAATAATTGGTTCAAGAATTCATCAGCATCATGCTGCTATTTAGTATTGATAGGTTTGCCATTAAAATCAAGATAGTTAAGACAAAAATTTTAAGGAATAAGATATATTCTTTGTCCATATGTCAACTGATAAAACATATATTGAAATTCTCTGAAAAAATCTACATTTTAATTAAGTTAGATAGCTATAATACCAGTTCTAAAAGGTATAATCATCTGTAGCTGCTGAATAACTGAATTAATGTAACATATGCAACCAAGATTAAACATACCCATTTTATTCTTACCCCTAACCACAGAATTTCTACTAAGTTTAAGATTGTCCATGATACTTGCCATGATCTTGAAATTAAAATCAAAAGGACAAATAGAATTACTCATATTATAAAGAATTTATCTGATCTATTCAGAAGAATTAGTCTCAAGAATAAATCTGATACTATTAATAGTGGATTCTTAGATGACTATAGAAGGGTTATATAGTTTTATATAATTGATAACTTTCAATTCTCCAAGTAGTATTTAGTCTGTCTCTTCAAAATGATTAATACTATTTTTGGAATATTATGATATATCTTTTTGAAATATTTTTGATATCTAAAAATAGCGTTTATCATCTTATTAATAACTAAGAATTTTTGAAAGAACATTGAAGTATTCTTTACAATTTCTATACTTTGATTTTGAAGAATTATTTGTTATATGAATTGAATAATATGATTCCTTAATACTTGGAACCACATTTGAAAGAAGTAAATAAAATGAGTTAAATATTGCCCTGATCTGATCATTCTAGTGGAATATCATCTCATCAATAGTGTTAAATAATTTTATTGGCTGCTATTTTGATTGTCTCAAGATAAGATGAGCTACTATTGCTGTTGAATTTTATGCAATCCAGTTGTTTCCTTGAAGATTGTTGGTAGTTATAGCAAGATTGCATAATTTTTATATTATTTAAGTGAAAGATTATATTTTAGTGTTCTCAATAAAAGGTTAAATGTCAGCATGGCTAAGAGGACTAACATCTACATAGTTTATATTGAGTAAATTTGGTATTTTAGTCAGACTTTAACGTGATATCCTTCCCAAATTTTATAATATAGTAATCAAAATATCATTTTTAAGATTAGAGAAGGACGTTCTTGTGAAGATCAACTCCAAAAATTGTATGTAAGCACTTTTAACAGAATATAAGTTGCTTGATTCCTTGAAACATACCTTCCATTTCTCATGATTATCCATTGGAATTTCATTAAAATAGATAGATTTCAAAAGAGTACTCAGATACCAATAATAAAGATGGTTCCAATTTTCTTAAGAAAAGATTTATTCACTTTGTTCTTTGATAGCTTCTAATAATTTTTAATAGGTTGGTAATAAATTCAAAGTTTTGATAAGTTATTCAGTAATTTTAGCTTTAATATTTTAATCTTTGCATGAGACAACTACATCTTTATATATTTTAAAGAAAATACCATAAATACCACCATCTTTAACTATATACTTTCTGAGTTAATGTTAACTTTTGAAAGATTATTCAAAACCTTTACTCTCTTAAAATAAACTTTGATAACCCAAATTGTTCAAGTTAGAAACAACCAAAGGAGAATTTTTCTGAGAAGATTGATAGTAGAAATTTAGCCATTACTAAAGAGAAAGATATTGTCCTGAACTACTATAAACACTAATTATTTATCTAATTCTATAGTCATGGATTGATATTTCAGCTTGAATAGCTATTTTAAATATCTATGCAATATTTTAATTATAAAGTTTACCTTTTTATGCTGAAAATTTATAGTAAATCTCCTTCAAACAATCAGAAATTTCAGATCGAAACATACCATCTTTATCAAATAATTGACTCTTATCAAACCACTAGCAATCATTTGTTTAGTAAAGATCTACCGATATTTTCTTATAACCTGAAAAATTAGCAACTCTTTCCTTCATATCATTGAATTAAAGATATTTGTCTCCAAATTTTATCTTAGTTTTTTAAAAAGGTTGCTAAAAATGATTCAAAATCATACAAGTCACTTCGAATAAAGTATTATAACTTTTGACTTTTAGTTCATGCTAAGTTGTCTTATAATTTAGATCATACCTGAAGACCTTTATCTATATTTAATAAGAATTATTCAGATATTGATAAGGTGGATAATCACCAAAACCTTTCTCATCTTCAGTTATCAATATTTATCTTGCCAAAATTAACCAACTAATAATGTTCAAAGGATCTCCATGACTTTATTCTAGCTATTCAATAACTTTTTTAAAAGTGATTTATTCTATTTTCAAAATTTATGGAGCTAAAGTATGTTTTGTGATGATATCTTGAGTTTGATAATATTATTTTGATATTAAAGGTTTGAGATTATTTCTTACATTAGGATTCATAAGATGATATAAGTCTATAATACAATCTAAATCATGAGAACTTTTATGTTAATTATTTATCAAAGTAGAAATCATTGCTGTTTGTATTTATTCAGGATAGTATCTGATAAACTTAGCAAATTTATTATCTATTTTTATTAAATTCCAAAGTTATTTATGAGTAATAAGTTAATTATCCATTTATTAGTAACTTTATAATAGCAACATCAAGATCTTTAGATGCTTTTCTGTTTATTAAAGCTATAACTCATGAATTCTTTCTTATTTTATCAGTTTTCTTATCCCTTCATGAAGAGTTTTTCTACATTTGTTACCTATATTCTGATGATATGTCTTATCTCTCAGTTTAAAAATAAAATTCTATATCATCTGAAGATACAAAGAAGATTGAGGTTTTTTCATCAGGAGTCTTAAAGGTGATAAAGCATTAGTATGATCATATACTCCTAGTTAAATTCCCATGATAAATATTTCATAGTAAAGAGTTATAGCTTATTTCTTGAGATTCTACCTTAGTTTTTCATAGTTTTTTTAGATTATAAGATATATTTTTTAAAGATTTTTTTATATTTAGTCAGGTGGAGTCAACAAAATAATTCTTTTTATCAATGAAAAAGTTTATTCATTGAAACAATTCGGTCTTGGAAGTTCTTAAATCTTTTGTAAAAGATAATTTCTATTCTTTTAAATATTATTTTCTTATAGTTTTTGAAGAGTATTAAAGAGTGATTTAGATAAATTTTAATGACATTTTTCAAGCAAATTAAAAATAAGATTGATTAAATAGTCATTAAGTGATTCATTTTTAGCCATGTATAGAAAGACTTACTCTCCTTTTGCAATTACTTCAGGATGATTATCAGCTCTAAATATTTAATCAAGAATCTTCTTATCTGCTATAAATTATTTTATCTTTTATGTACTCACTGCAGAGGAAAAATAAACACTTTTACGACAAATTTATCCCAAAGTTTTAACTGCAAACAATTTCTTCTGAGAAACTTCACTTTTCACAAATAAAATAATCAGTCTATTTTCTACCTACCAATGCCAAAGGTCCATATTAAATCCAGCATAGTCATTAAATCTTTAAGAAATACTATTAACAGAAGCAGTTATACTTTAAAAATGACTTTTATTCAATAATTTTTAAACTTCCTTATGATCCAAAAGACTCAATATCTTCTATGAAACCTCTTTGATTATATTAAGCAAATAGAATGAATAAATTGGTGCATTTATATATTCTAGTAATTTTAGTAACTCAACTATGACATCCAAAGGTAGATTCATAAAGTGAGAGATAAAGTAGTTTTAAAATATCTCAGTAATAATTATTTAGGTTGCATTCATAAAAGTTTATGAAATACTTTATCTTTTTACTACCTTAAATGAGTTTGATAAAAATTTAGCTATTATTTCATTATCAGCTGTAAAATATTATTTTGCCTATCCATGTTTCTTCTGATCAATCACATCACTCATAGCATCTTGATTGTAGTTAGCTATAATTGGAGGAGCTGCAGGACCAAAATAAGGAAGTTGCTAGGAACTTTAATCAGGTCCTGAATAAGGCAAAGCGATTGCTTCATTGCTATTAGTAGTTTTAATATTTTCTGAGGATTGTAAAAGATCTAAATTTTGTTGATTTTTAGCTTAGAACTTAATATCAGGATTGATAGCAGTTTTTATAAGTGTTACCAACTCTGTCATTGGAACTTATTTGAACATACCACAAAGTAGTTTAACTATTCCTAGTATATAATCGGCTGAATCTGATTGTTTTGAGAGAATTGTAATGTTTTATTAGATGACTTTCATGTTTTCTTTGATAGTTTTTGAGGTTTAAACTTTCTTGAGACGATCAACGAAGGCTTAGTAATCAATTTTCTTGGAGTTGTTCTAGGATGGTAGTAGAAAAATAGGAAACGATTCTTACTTCATATCTTGAACTATTGTATAAAGAATTTATCAATATATATTAATGTTGATAATTATAAAACTATGGATTATTTTCTGATCTTTCAATATGACTGCCTCTAATAATCCAAAGAAGGACTCCAACTTTCATCCATATAAGTCGAACTAGTCAACATCAATGCAGATTAATTTGACCCTCAAAGCAAATTATCGTTTGCTAATTTAACTTAAGGACAATCTTTTGAAGAGTCTATCACTGCTATAACAAAGCTAATCAATAAATTAGTCCTCAATTTCACTAATGTGCAATTGATCGCATAGAATAATGACCTTTTTACTAATATTCTACCTCAATAGTTCAGTCAGAGAAAATTATCAATGCCCTTTTATTTTACAAACTACGTCGATTGGCGGGTTCTTTGCCGCTAAAAGTTTGGAGTTGTTGCTCAGTCATTGCCTGAAATCGCCAAGTAGAAATTTAATGACAAAGACAACTTGAAATGATGGAGATCAATAACCACTTTAGCACGTTAAAAGCTATCCTAAAACGACTCAAAAATGAAGGATATCTTGAAGATACAGACATACTATTTTCAAGGAAGCATAAAAGAACCAAATTGACAGAAAAATATTCATACTTTCGATGTTTGGGATTGCCTTTTCAAATATCGAAATCTTAAATTGTAGAAAAGTTAATCGAACCAGAACGCTTCAACATCAAATCTTATGGACTAAGTTTGATAATATAGCATGGAAAGTTTTCAGGTAAAGCTGTTCTCTAAATTCCTGCAGCATTTACTGAAACCATTTTAAAGAAGCATCGAATGTTCATCGGGAAAAGATACATCTAGATCATCCAAGTCAGCCAGGAAGAGTACGAAAGCTACAAGTTGAAAGAAGAGAGATAGAAAGAGAATCATAGCCGGGATCCTTTTTCAAGAGGCGAAAGAAGAAAGAGAAGTCAATCAAGTTCGTCACCATCTTATTCGCGGTCAAGGAGCCGAGAAGGGATCCAGGTTCACAGTTTGTTGAACGAGGTTGCAGTCAAAGTTCGTGGCCTTCCTTTTTCTTTGAATAACTGGGACATTGAGTAAATATTTAAACGATTCAATTTTATAAGGGGAAGTGTAAAATTGGGGTTTATGGGGGAGCGGAAAACAGGTTAGGCTGTTATATTATTTCCCAATCGTGATTAAGCCTAACGTGCCCTTTCTCTCCAAGGCTTAACTGTCCAAAGACGCTACCTCGAACTTAAGATAACTAGTAAAGACAATTATGATCGTTTTAGATGATTCCATTATAATTTTGCATTAAGTTTATTGTTCTTAAAAGATGGCTCTTTAACTAATCATTCAGTAGATCAAGGCTATTGGCAACTTAAAAGTCAAAAAAATAACTACTAACGAGGATTCATAGGAAGTAATTGATGAAGAAAGAAGGTTTCGAGTGAAGATTGGGACTTAACAATTCATATCGAAATAGTGTGGAACATTTCTAAGTTCAAATCAAATTTTATTCAATGAACCATTCTCCTATTTATACGACAACATCTCACACTTACTTTTCATATAAATCTTCAATAAACATCAATACTTAGATAATTCAGATTTAGACCAAGTACTCAATACTGAAATCGATCTATCAGATCTAACTAGTCTTAATGGAGATTACATTGAAACAACTTTATTCGATATCAAAAGAGAAGCTGTTGGCAAGTTAATTTTATCAATCTAAACATTTAAAAAAGGACCTAAATATCATTAGAAAGTAAGCAGTAAAATATTTTTCGAGGCAGTAAAGGAAGAATACGATCGTGTTCAGGCAAGCTAAGCATCAAAAAATATAAAAAATTTAATGGTAAATAATACTTTAGCTGATACACTAATGACAATAAGTAGTTTAACATTGATCTGTTAGAAAGAAGATATGTAGATATTTATGCGTGAAGGATTCGTGATGGTGAAATATGGTTTAACAATAAAAGCATTTAGTTCTTTAATAAAAATTCAAAGCAAATAAAATGCTAATTGGATGGATTATATGTAATTTATGAAAAATGATGGAGTCAAATTCTAATTTTTCTTTTTCCATTTTGATTAACTTGGCAATGTAACCTGCAAAGCTAAAGGATAAATCAAATATGTCATATTTGATTAAACAATTAATCTACACACTATAACTCTATTTGATAAAAGGTCAAATAAGTATGGAGTATTGATGGTTAAATTCAATGAAAAAGAAGTCACTACTAAAGGAGCTATCAATAATAAATTTGATAAGAAACTTGCTCCTATAGAACCAGCTATTCCAGAGATCATTGAATAATTCAATAGATATAAATTTTAAAGTAAACATAATAATCATATTTTGTCATAGAAGATGTGGGAATTGTAACAGCAAGAAAAAGCTCAACAATAGTAAAAAGAAAGACCATTAAATCCATAATAAAAAAAGAAAAAAGAAGAACATTCAAGATTTATCAACTTTTTACAAAAATAAATGATAAGAATTTAAAGATAAATAGCAAAAAAATAACTTCATGGTAAAAAAGATGATAGAAAAAGTATGCTTTTACCTACAATTGATAAAAAAGGAACAGATTCAAGAGTTGTAGAACAAAAAGGATAACGCTATAATCGTAAAATGAACAGCTCTTTTTCTACAAATTAAATGCCAAAAGTTAAATTACCTAAAGTATGATCTCTAAAAATATTTATATCATCTTAAATTATCATCCATTAAATTTGTATCTTCAGGCTGTGAAGGACAACATTTTTACTTGATTTTTGTATAACCCAAATGAGGAAGCGACCATACATAATCAGCATAGTATATGATGTATTCAGAACTATGGAAACTTAGCATTCCGAAAAGAAAACCTCCGATTATATCGATGCTATAGTGAGTTCTCGATGCAACAAGCATCACCACCATCCAGAATATTTGGAACCAACAATATATTTTGACACAAAGATGTAGGTTTAGTTTAAGAGCTTAGAGAAGAAAGATGGTGGCTATTCCTGTATGACCAGAGAAATAGAAGTCTCTTGTGTGATCATAGGGTACCATAATTGAAGGAAATGGTGGAGCTCTCCAGGCCATATTTTACGGAAAAGGAAAAACAAAAATATTCTTTATTAGTTGATATGTACAAGAGAAAAGGTTCTAAACACAAAAAAGAAGAGTGATGACATTGCAAGTCTGATATTATTTACTTTAAGCATCCTTAATATTGACTTATTTACCAGTAAATCATACCAGCTATTAGAGAAAAATCCATAAACTACTGGCCAACCAAAGTTATTATCGAGATCTTATCATAGTACATAAAACGATTAATCGGGTATAGTAGCTAGTGAAAGAAGTCATATATGCAAGGTTTGGTCAGATCCATTCTGAAGATGATGCGATAGAGGAAGAAGCCAGCAGTTACTAAGAAGATAGGAATAAGTTTTAAGAAATATCCGTGTATCTGAGTGTACCTTCTGAGTAGAGAACAAATTACTAAGTTGAAATTGAAGCTATTTTTTATAATGAACTTTGCATCGGAGTTTTGATTTTTTTGAATTTACACGATTATAATATTGGTTTATTTACTTTTATTCAAAAGAATAAATATAAATTAAACTCTTAAAAGATAGTTACATAAAAGAAAATCTTTCATTAATGATCCTGAAGACTAAAAGAATGCTTTAGGTCAAAATATAAGAAAAATAAAATTAAATTTGGAAAAATAAGTATCAATAAATCTCTAAAATTATTGAAAAATATGATAGTTAATCAATAGTAAGTTAAAAAATAGGACAACCTTTTTATTCCTCAATAATTTAATGATGATGCTAACATAAAATACTAAAAATGTTTTGACTATCACTAAATTTATTATCAAAAAAATATGAAGTTAGCAATCACTTTTTCAAAAAAGAAAGTTATCAGATAAGAAAAGAACTTGTCCTTTATCATTCTCTATCTTTTTAATATCATATTCAAAGAAAAAAATCGAACAAAAAGAGAGAATTCATGTAAATAATAATTTATTAATATTATATTTCTATCATTTTCTATTTCTTTCAAGAATTCCATGAATATTGGAATATTCTGCTTCTTTAATTTCCCAAAGATGAATAACTGAAGGATTAATATGCATTAACTTTTGTTTTAACTTTCGATTTTATTGCTAGATCATTCCATAATTCGAAGATTGATCTCTTAAATTAGCAGACATATCTCTCAATACAGCATTTTCTTTCATTTGTCTCTCTATCTAGGATCTCAAAAATACATTTTATTCTTTCATAGTCTTCAATTAATGCTCATATCGACTATAGTTCAGTTGAGCAGCTGATTGAACTTCACCTATCTTAGCTTCAGTTTTGGCATCATTTTTTATCAAAATAGTATCTTTTTATTGAACTATTTGTTTATATTTTTGTAATTATTACATCAAATGTAATTTTTAATTTACTTATTTTTGAAATAGTTGCTATTTACTTCCTATCTTTTATTAATAATTTCTACTTTCCATTTTGATAGACTAAACTTGAAGTTTAAATCCTTCTATCATAAATTTTAAACCATCATTTTATTTTCTTAACTCAGAATTTATTGCCATTATCTAATCTAATTACCCTCTCAATAACTTAAGTCCTACTTCCTGAGAAGGAGGAGTTTGAACTGATGTTTCTCCTAACTTTTTAACAAGTAAACTCAACTAATGCTTTTAATGCCTAATTCTATCCATTTATTTCTTTAATTACTATATCATTTTAGTATATTATTTCAATTAAACAATATTACTTTTTCTTTAATTTAACACTTTTATCTGATTTTAATAATCTTTTAACTTCCCCTAAATACCATTCATATAATTTTGCATTAATATTTTATCTTATTTCAATTGATTATTTTCAACTCTCAAATCAGCTATACTTCTCTTAACTACCTAAGATTCCACCATATCACTTTACAGGTTTTTTAATTAATCAACATAAGAAAAACTATCAGGCATTTTTTAAATCTCATCAAATGATTCTTTTACATTTTTTTGTGAAGATTCAATAAATCTAAGTATTTTAGAAAATGATTTTTGAATCTATTACTATGTATCAAGATCATTTATTGTTATCTTTGTTCGCATCTTCAAGTTGCTATAGACTTTTTCATGATGGGTTGATAATTTTTTTATTTAGACTATTAAACTATCATATGGTAAGTTTAATTTCGAATGAGAAAGAGCTATAGGATTTTCACTCAATCCTTTTTGCATACTTGATTTCTATTTATTAACTTCTTCGTATTTTAGTCGATAATTTTATTTTTAAGATAACAACTATCTGATTTTCTGCTGAAGTTGTTGAATTTAATGATTAAGCTTTTTTATTTATTAATTCTTTTTGTTTTTCTATTGTTGAAATTGCATGTTCATTCCTTTCACTACTTCTTCACCATGTAGATGTTGATTTGCGCGCGCTTACTGAGCAACAAAATTGACTTTCTGTAAAAGAACATTTCTCTCACTCACTAGTTGCATTTAACTGTTACGTCTGACTTATAACTCCTGTTCTAGAACTTTTATTTTTTGATCTTGAAATACAAGTTTTTAATTAGATCTTTCTTTATCTTTTTACATCACCTTTCTCATTTTATTTAGTTCAGCTATTTTTTCAAGATTGACATTAGTAATATTTTTGATATAAGGTATATTCGCTTCTATATTTTAACTCATCTGTCTGAGTTAAGTTTGAGTTAAATTTGATGTTTATGCTTCATTTCTCAAAACTTTAAGTACCTAAAGCTGAGTCAGTTTAATTTTTTCAAGAGCATGTTTCAACTATGAAGTTGATTTCTTTTATTGTTTTTGTGGTATATGAGGCTAGCTTGAAAATGAATTGTTGTAAATAATACTCATATCTTAATAATACAACAATTTAATCATTCGTATAGTATCCTTTTGATTCTTTCCACATTGTTAATTGCTGTCTTCTCAATGTTCATTTCTACTGCTTTTCCCACTAAAGAATGCTTCAAGCCTCCCTAGCTATCTTTCTTTGTACATATTCTCAATTTGTACTGTCCATACAATCTCTTCTCAGCTTCTTCTCTCAAAAGATCCTCACTATAATGACTTAGATCTTAAATTGGAATTCCTTTGAATATTTCTTGAACAAACTCATCGAATGCTGTGGTCCATATTGATCCCGTAATATCTGATAATTCAATAGGAAGAATAAATTTTCTATGAGTTTTATCGTTATAATGACCACAGTGCATACACTTACTGAACTCATCTGTTCCTTTTTTGCATTTAGGATTGTTACAAGCTTAATAAAACCATTTACCCTTAAAACTAGTATGACTGAGCCACACTTCAAGGTCAGAATAAATAGGATCCACATCAATAAAGCTCACTTCAGTTTATAATTATCTTATATTCTTTCCATACTTCTCTTTCCCATTAGTTGCGATCTCTTTGACGCTGTAGAAAGGTGAATAGTCATTTTCTGTTAGTTTATTTTAATAAGCTGAAAAAGGATGATTTGGGTGAGGTTTTATTTCTGACTTGAAGAGTGAATTGATAGAACGTGTGTCTCTATAATCATTAACTTTAAAACTTTTGAGTTTAACTGTTTTATTGATCCAACTTTCTTCAATAACCATTTCTTTATTCCAAATAACAACTTCAATTGACTTTTTAATTTCAGGATCACCAATAATAAGAGCCTTCTTATAGATTGTTCTGCTATCTTTATCAAAACTTCTTTCTTATCCAATGCTAAGTAAAATTCCTACAATATCAAATTGTCTATCCAAATTCCAGGTATCATTAAGAATATCAACAAAGGACACATATGAATCTTTTGTATCTCTAGGAATAAGAGGAGTATCTTTAAGAGGAATAAATTGAGTATTTTTTGTAAAACTGATATTATATTTAGAATATTTCTATCCTCTATTCTGATTGTAACTTTCTTCTCTGATCTGTCCTCTTGATATTCTATAAATACCATAAACATGTATTATTTCATGATAGTCTTTAGCACAATCTCCAAACATAACTCCATCGATCTTCATCCCAGTTCTATCTATCATAGTCATTGAAAATATCTTTGTTAGCTTTCCTGATTTACTGTTAAACTCTCTGTAAGATTTTTAAAGAACACGGACAACTATCTACCAAGCACTTATGTCTGTAAACAAATCAGATATTTTATCAAAATTTTTAAGTTGATTTCCATCTAAAGATGATGGACTATTATCTTCACTCTAAACTTCAAGTTCCATCATATCACCAGAGTTATAAACAGGCATTTTTTGAGTTGAATTTTGATAGTTGACAGGCTGAATAGCTTTATTTTTATTATAAGATATTTCCCTTTTATCAGTCATCATTTTATCTTTCTCCTAGAATTTAACTTCTTTCTTGGGAATACTAGCAGTTAGATCACTGTTAGAACGAGGATAAGATAGAGGTTTATAACTTAAGATCTCAATAAAGATTTTACTCGATTTGGTATGGGTTGTAAAAGAGTCTATTTCTATAAGGTATTTGTCCTAAGAGGGATGCTTTTGAGCATGTTTTCTGATGTCCATTTCTGGTTTATCGAGATCGATAATTCCTTTAGCTTTATCCTTTCCATCACTAATCTCTAGCTTGATAGCTTCATTGACATTTTTGAAATTGAAGACTTCAACAATGTACTTTTCATGATTACCACTTTTTTGTGATTGCATGTCTGCGATAGCGTTTTAGGTGCAAAGAGTCATTTAAGATAAATATTATGAGCGGGATAAACCTTATAAACTATATAATAGACCGCTTTCATCGACTTTAAATATCATATTTCATATTCAATTTAAATCATCAATCATTTTTCAACTCTTACTTTCCCTCTTTTCCCTTCAAATAACAATATTAACTATATTATGACTGATATACTTCTTTAGTTTGGATGAAATATTGATATACCTAAAAATAAAAAATGACGACACCAATATAACTATTGACAACGTCAAATAAATATAAGATTACAAGTCGACCCACTTGAGGACTGGGTAGATTGGTCGATTGCATAGAGTATAGACTAAATTATTTTAATAATACTTGCATTCATTGATGAGTAAAGAACAACTTAGCATATTACAATGAATATTCTCTATTTTTTGAAGCAGTATTTATTGAAATAGAAATCAATTCCCAAGAGGACTAGAGGAACAACATGCAATAAGGCAAATAAAAAGAGTATTCCAGCTATATATCTTATAAAATACGTGGTTGTATTTTTCTATCTAGATCAAAAAGTAATCCCCAGTATAGAAGAGTTATAGGTACTGATAGACTAAAAGCTAATTCAAATATCACTTCAATCCAATATTTAAAATAACATTTCCTTTTTTTTTAATTATTCTATGAGATTTTGAAGAGATCGTCTTGACAAATTAATCCAAAATATAACCAAGCTAGTTTAAGATCATGTAAGGTTAGATATTTAATCAGGATAAATATCGTTGGAGAGATTATAAGTTAGATAAAAACTAATATAGAAAGGATAACGAAGCTTATCCATCGAGTTAGTTTTAGTTTTTTTCTAGAACAGCATTGATCTCTTGATTCATGAATATCTCCAAGTTAGCTAGAATCGAAAAAATAGTTCCATAAGTTGTTCGAAGATGATCTTCTCATTTAATATTTTATATTTAAAAATATCAATACTAATACATACTATAAAGAAAGATCGAATAAAAAATTAATACTATTTCATCAAAATGATTTTATCAACTATCAACTTAGTCCTAAATAACATCATGACCTGAAAACTATCTTAATAATAATAATAAAATACCTATTTAAACAATAATTAGAAGTAACAAACCTTAGAACAAGAAAAGTTACTATTACAATAGTATAGATAACAATAGCATAGATAAAAGAAATACTGTCATTCCATTTCAAAATAGGATAAATAGGCTACACTTTCAAAGTATAAACTAAATAGATAAATTAGTACTGAAATTTATAAAGAGATAAGCTGCTCCAAATACAATAATAATCAATAATCTTGGCAACTTAAAAGTAAATCGATTGAAAATCAAATCAATAAAGAGAAATATAATAGGAACAGAATGTTCTAAAATAAAAAGAATGAGATAAGCAGCTGAAATAAGAATTGATTACTTTTCAATCTTTTCACATCATATGAAAACAACAAAAACCAATAAACTAAAGTAATAGGAACAGCAAAAGTGATTGCCATTTAGTAAAATAGTTCAACCCAATATTTAAGACTATTTTATCAACATTTTTACTTTAAACAAATACGCCCATTTTCAAATTTACTAAGAATAAAATCAAAAACAGCCAATCCAAAATACATCCAAGCAAGATATAGTCCATGATGAGTCAGATATTCAACCACAACAAAAAAAGATTTGCTGATCACCACCTGCCAAAAATAAACTGCACTGATTAGCAACCATCCTATCAACCGAAACACCCATAATACGTTTCTAGAACAGCATTCAGTTCGAGGTTAGTGAATGTCTCCAAGTTACTTGCCAGAAAAGAAGTATTCCCACATCGATTGAATCATTTTAAAATAATTCTTTAATAATAAATCAAACACATCATCTATTACCAACATCTCCCAGTCCTCGAATTCTTCTTGCCAACTGCATATCTTTGCTCATTAGAGTTACTCTCTTAGCATGAAGAGAACAGAGATAAGAATCTTCGAAAAGACCAACCATGTAATTTTAGGCACTAACTTGAAGAGCCTCCATTCCAAAGAAGTCCAACGCTTCTTATCTTCAAGAATATCAGTACAAATCTCTTTCACTAGTTTGTGGAAAGTTGATTTTGGCATGAGAAGATCAGTTGAATTTTGAAGGCGTTTGATATGAGCTAAATGTGCATTTCTATTCTTCATTTTTTGTTGAAAAACAAATGGATTTTGACGCGCTTAGTGCTTCATTATCTATTTCTTGTTTGAAGTCGGTTTTAAAGGATTGAAACGTGGAACTCCGATACTCTTTCTTGAACCGCCCTTCTTATCCATTTTAATTTAAATTATCAGTTGTTTTGTCATTCAAGTCAAATTAGTCAAAATATCACAAATCAAAAATATTCATAAATAAAATCCTTTGATGCTCTTTGAACTTTAATATCATCGTCAACTGATTTAGCAATAAATATTAAGATATTTAAAAGGAAAGTAATGCTAGCTAAATTTAATCAAAATGTTTATCACAGAGTTTAAATCTTAGATAAAATTAGAGAATATTTCAAGTCTTGTTTTCAATAGACTCATAATTCACATAGTTTCTTACATTAGAATAATTTAATAATAGATAATTAAAATCATACAAAATGAATCTTATTACAATCTTGCTAATCTTCACTTCCCTTCTTTTCACTCATTCTATCAGAGTCGATCCTTAAAACTCACTCTTCGTAGATCAATACAACAGATATAGCATCTTCCATGGAGTCAATGCTGTCTACAAAACACATCCTTTTCATCCTAACCTAGTAGAATTCTCAACGAACAGCAGTCTGACCGACCATGATCTTTTGAACCTTAAAAACTGGGGCATGAATGCCATCAGACTACACGCTGCCTGGTAAGGAGTTGAGCCTTAAAGAGGAGTTTATAATTATACATATGTAGAAACATTAAGATAAATAGTCCAAAAATGCAATAAATTTGGTATCTCAGTCATTCTCGATGCCCATCAAGATTTGTTTACAAAGCAGTTTTGTGGTTAAGGATTACCTGTTTGGGTTGCTAAAAGATAAACATTTCCAGCACCTCTTAAAGTCAAACTCAGATATGACTAAAAGGGATTTCCTCTTATCGAAGACTGTCTTAAAATATAATTTGCTGAATACTATCTTACATATGATCTCATGAAATTCCAAAAAGATCTATTTTCAAATTAAAGAGGACTTCTCGATCATCTCTGTAAATTTTGGGAACTTATTACAGCCTATGTAGGTAGTGAGCCCAACCTCATTGGATATTAATTTATCAACTAACCAATAGGAGCAGATGCTTATGTCAATCCAGGTGATACAATTCTTCCTGGAGAATCTAATAGTAAATATTTGTTACCAGCTTATAAAAGAATTTTACAATCTATAAGAAAACTTGATAAAAAGACTCCTATTTTCTTTGAACCAAGTGTTATCGATGTTTTTGGGGGAGGATTTGTAGATACTCCTGGAGGAAATGATCAACTATAAACTCAAGTTTTCAGTTATCATGTCTACTGCCCACTAGTGACTAAACTTGGAGAACCTGTATCTACCAAAGTATGTCAAGCATTTGATGCTCTTGAAGTAGCTTCTAAATAACAAAATGTAAATTCAATGAAGATAGGTGGTTTTTTGACAGAATTTGGTGCTCTTTCAAACAGCATCAAAAGTGCAGAATAAATAACAACAATAACTGACTTCACAGAAATGCATTTTAGAAGTTGGACTTATTGGCAATTTAAATACTACAATGATATCACAACTGCTGCTCGACCTGGGACTACCTAATCTTTTTACGATGAGTATGGAAATCTTCAAAGTAATAAAGTTAAAGCTCTTGCCAGACCTTATGCATATTCTATTTGTGGAATTCCAATAAGTTAGTCTTTCAAAAAAGGAGTATTTACTCTTAAATGGGTTGCTAGTGATGATTGTTATAACAAAAAGACTTAACTCTTTATGAGCGACTCTTTCTATTATCCAGCTGGCATGAATGTAAAATTTACAAAAAATTGTGAAAATTGTTCAGTTAAACTACTAAAAGGATAATAATTAAATTTCTATGAAGTACATTTGAGTTCTAAATCACTGGGAAAGACTATATCAGTAACAATATCTCCAAAATGATAATGATATAAATCATAAGAATCAATTTTACTAAATCATTTTATCTTCTTGAATATCAAGAACAAGCTATCCTTCTTCTTCCTCTTCAAGGCACATCTTTTCCTCTTTACTCTTATCAAAAGAAAAACCTAAATAAAATCATAATATACCTTCATAAGCCTTACCTTCCTCAGACTTAAGCGAAGCATCATTGTAGGATTATACCTAACATTGTGTAAATTCAGGATCAAAATTTGATACATCAGAATATGATTTAACAAGAGGAATAAATGGAGCTTTCAATTTTTTATTTTATAAAGCTGTCCAATTTATACTTTAAAACCATGGATGATTTTTTATTTCAGTTGACCCATTTTTACTGCCAAGGCGATTATCAGGTTTTTTCTGGAATAGCCCTTCAAGAAGATTTCTCAATTTATGGCTAACATAGGGAGGAATATTAGGATTACTAAATTTGATTTTATCGAAAAGTTAAGGTCGACTTTTGGAATAGAAAGGAGGCAAACCTACAACCATTTCATAGATCAAAGAACCAAGACACCACCAATCAACTGGTTTACCATGTCCTTGTTTATATAAAATCTAAGGTGCCAAGTATTCAGGAGTTCCGCAAACAGAATAAGCATTGCTATCTGCAACTTCCATTTTTGAAAGTCCAAAATCAGTTAGTCTGAGATACCCTGCCTCATCAATCAGAATGTTTTCAGGTTTTAAACTATATTATCAAAAATTTACTCTCGATAAATAATATCTCTGCCATGTAGATATTAGATAGCTAGAATGATTTGAGCTGCATAAAATTTGGTTCTGACTAAGGGTATAAGTACTGTTATTCTGAGAGTCTTTGCTTTTTCGAGAGAAGACCAAAAAGTTATCCACCTGGGCAGTATTCAAGAATGAAGAAAAGTTTTTTTTAATTTTGGAAAGAGTTGTAAAGTTTAACAATGAAAGGATGATTCATACCAACAAGGATGTTACGTTCTGTCATCACATGATTTTATTGTTTTCTTTTTTATATGTATTTTTTCTTGAGAATCTTCATAGCATAAACTTTATCTGAGTCTTCTCCTTTCTTCTTGACGAGGACCACCTTAGCATAAGAACCTTTGCCAATAACAGAGAGAAGGTTAAATTTATCAAGAGTTAACAGCTGCTGACTGGTGATTTACATCGGTAAAATAAATAATAGAATGGACTAGCATAGAGATTGTCATTTATAGTCAAACTATATATTGAACTGAATATTTATTTTCATAGGAAATCATATTGATTTGAATATGGTATAATAATTAGAGTATTTTAGTTTCAATAAGACATATTTTAATCATTAAACTCATATTTATGATAATTAAAACTATTAATTTCAAAAACATTTATTTTCAATTGATAGTTGATAGTTTTAAATCATAACATTTGGGGTTGGGGTTGGGGTTGGGGTTGGGGTTGGGGTTGGGGTTGGGGGTTGGGGTTGGGGTTGGGGGTTGGGGTTGGGGTTGGG
>CAXIUT010000035.1:0-30390 GCA_964035545.1 Bugula neritina
CCCAACCCCAACCCCAACCCCAACCCCAACCCCAACCCCAACCCCAACCCCAACCCCAACCCCAACCCCAACCCCAACCCCTAATATTGTCAGTGAAAACTATAAGTTATAAAATATAGGTAAAGAAAAATTAATAGAAAGAAATAATTTATTTACAAAAGATCAGAAATATTTATTTTTTCATATTAAAAATAGACAACTTAAGATTGTTATATTTAATCAATAAAATAAATAAGTCGCGAATATAATAACAAATATGATATAATATCCTCAAACAACCAAAAATAGAACTATTAAAGACTCATTTATAAGTAATGATAACCCTCAAAGCCATGCTTATCGAACTACTTAAACCCAAAATTATAGAGGAACCACCTAAAATTATTCTCAATCCCATTAAAGACCTCGATCCAGCAGTGAACAATACGGAAGTACTCTGAACTAATTTTTAAACAATGGTGTGACCAAGCCAGGCAAGTACAACAATAAGTATTCCTTCAAGCGAATGCCAAAAGAGAGAGCGAATTAGCGCCCAAATAGTGAATACAGATAAGTACAAACAAACAGACCTGTTATGCCTGAAAGAGTTAGCTATCTCAACGAATACAAAGAGACAGTTATAAATAGAAATACAGCTAATAACCAAAGGGAAGTAGTAACAGTGAAGCAGTAAAGCCAGTAATGGTAGAAATAAATTATGCAATTGAGAATGAAAGTAGCTGAGCAAGAAGGATTATTGAATCAGATTCGATAGGTAGCATTCAATCGGAAGCAATAGTGTGAGAGACAGAATGCGATTGGAGATAGAAAGTGTATCAATACTCTTGTAGATATTCATAATTTGGCGATTAGAGGTACTACATATCAGTCATTAGCTTATGTTCAAGAGCAAAAGCAGATGACCATGTCAAATATTCATATTAATCCTCCTACGATTGTTCATAATCCAGTGCCACCGCCTCATATCAATATTACTCATCGTCCTGTTGTTATTCATAAACCTGCAGTTATCAATATTTCAGATCAAGCTCCACCTATAATGCCTTCATCATTTCCTAAAGTTCAATCTCCAGAACAGAATTTTGGTAATACTCAAAATATTTCTTCTAAACTCGCTAACTATGAGCAATAAATAAGAGATTTGAAGTTAAAAATTGAGAAATTGTAGCAAAATAATTAAAATTTAAAGGGAAAAATAAATCATATGTAGAATAATGCTCCAGTACAAGGAATAGACAGAAATATGTTATAGAAGTACAGATAGGAGATAGTTAGACTAAAGCAAGAGATATAGATGATAAAATAAAAACAAAATTATGAAGAGCATTATTTAAAATTAAAAGAGGATTATGATAAGCTAGTTATTATTAACTAGTAATTAGCCAAACAAAGTACATAGAACTACAATAATTTGTAGAAAGCTGAGGATTATATATTGGAGTTGAGAGTATCGATTTAGGAATATTAAAAAAATTAACAAGCTATGAGATAGGAATATTAGTTAGAGATAAATAGTATTAATGGACAGATAAATATCTTCCAGAATAAAATAGAATAATATAAACTAACCACTGATAAAAAGGAAACTTAAGCTAAAGGAGATGATCTTGTTGTGGAAAATGGTAAATTGATATTAAAGACTGTGTTTCTTATGGAGGAAATATATCGACTTAATTTGCTTTATTAGGAATTTAGAGGGCATCTTGAAAAGGCAGAAGGGCATATTAAATAGACTCAAATTTATATTAAAGAATTATAAGATAATATTGTATCATTAAAATTCAAATATGAAGCAAATAACATGTCTGAACTCAAAATTAAGGAATTAGAAAGTAAAATAACATATCTAAGTCAGCAGATAGTACAATATTAAAGTAAAAATAAATTGCAAAAAGATTAAATATCAAAAATATAATCTCAATACACTTTGAGTCTCAAAGAAATCAACCAGAAAAACAGTATTCTTTAAGAATTAAATAAAAAACTTAATTTAAAAGTAGGTAAAAATTAAGAGAATACAAAAATCTTAGTTAAATTAAAATAAGTTTAATAGCATCTTTTAATAGCAGAGAAATATATTGCATAAAATACTCAATTGTGGTAAAAAGCCAGAAATGACGCTTAATTATTACCTGAGAAGTTAGCTATAATAGATGTACTTAAAAAAGATTTGGGAATAAGTCGAAGTAAAAACAAATAATTAAGTGAGAGAATAATGCAATTCGAAAAGATTATTGAGACAATGTAAAAGAAAAGATAAAATAAAGGAGAAATAAATGCTTTGTAGAAAGAGAAAATAGAACTTTAAGGTAAAGTAAAAAAATATATGCAACTATACATAGACAGTCAAAGTGAAATGGATTAATATGAACAGCAAATTGAGGTTTTTAAAATATAGGCATAAAAAAATAGAAATATTTAGAAGATTTTGACATAAAAGGAAAGCAATTTATCTAATGAACTTTCTTCATATCAAGTTATGTATAAAGATATATCGAATCATCTTCAAGGAGCTGAGGCATACATTAAAGATCTATAGGGACAACTGTCTAAAATGAGATAGCAATATAATTAGGGTATTTATCTATTAATATAGTTTAAGCTTCACATAAGGCAGTAAATTAGCATAAAATAGTGCATTCTTCAGCTTTATAAAATGCAGAGCAGCAGATATTCCAGATGGAGAAGATAATGCCCAAAACAACTGTCAAACATGCAGGAATTATTAGATTGTGATCAATACAAACCATACTTTTATTATTCATACTATTTTACTGCAATCCATATTGTTTTGTCAAAAAAATAAGGAGTAATATTACTCATTAAAATGTCTCTTATAAGATATGATAATAATGAATATCAATATGATCATAATTGTTTTCCTAGAGCTTGATATTTTAATCTGATGATTTACTGTTCTTTAGTGTCAAGTTGTAGGCTGAGTTCTGATACTTTACGTTGTCTTTCTGACACCTAATCTTATAAATATTGATATTTTTATTTCATTATATTGTATTCATATAGAGTTTCTTCAGCATTCTATAGTTGCTTTTACAATCTTAGTACTATGAGTTGCTAATGTTAAAGTTATGCGTTCTTTTTATTAATTTATCTTTATTTCTATCTTTACAAATTCTCAAATTTATTTTGAAGTTCTTTGATTTTATTTATGCTACTAGATTGTTCATTTAGATAGTTAAATGGACTGAAATTATTTTATTATTGATTATTAATTCTTTTTTGTTTTAAAGATTAATTCTATATTCTAATTTTATTCATTTTTTATTTTTGATTAATAAAATGTTAATGCAATTGTTTATAATTTTATTTCAATTTATTCTAAGTTTATTGATATTTATAGCTTTCTTATTATATTTTAGATTGAATGATATTTTGTATATTTTATTTATACTTTTTATATTAATTTTTTATTTACTAGTTAACATGCATTAGTTCTAAACAATTATTTTAGAGATTAGCATATTACTATCTACCAATAGATAAACTACTGATCAGTTTATCTTTTTATTGGTTATCTTCTCTTAACTGATCTGCTTAATTTTGTAGATTTCCAATCATCAATGAATATTCTTTATTTCTTTGTTATGTTTCTTGAACTCTTTTTAAAGTTATTTCATGTTTGTCTACTAAATTTATTAACTATCGTTTTAGCATCTATGTCTACTCGAATAATTATCTTCTCTATGTGCTAATAGAAGATTATTGTTATCGACAGAAAGTTATCTATTCACGTAGTTGTCTATTTTAGGCTTATATTTATTTATTAATACAATCTGCATGCATTGAGGCATTGAGAGCTAGTTATTTTGCTTGAAGGAGATGTTGAATTTATTATGCTAGCTGTTGATTTCTAGAAGCTAGCTAGTTTATTTGATTTGACATCTAAGATGCTTATTACTATGCATTTTTTAGTTATACTTGTCTTATCTTCAAATTTAAATTTTTTATTGTTTTTTACATTTATTCTTTTATTTTATTTATCTCTTTAGTTTTTTATTATTTTATTATTTAGATTTATAGCTATTTTTCATATTTATGTCGTTATCTTTATAATTAGTTTTGATATTTTATTCTTTTTAGTTCATCTTATTGCTATTTTATTATCTATTGATAATTTTATTGGCTTTTTATTTTTTTATTTTAATCTTACATTTATACACTTACAACTAGAGGAGGATTCAATATTTCCTTTCTTTATCTCTATTTCTTAAATTATGATATTGTTTTTTCATAAATTGTATTTTTAATTTAAAGTTATTCGGCTTTTTATTTGAATATTTATATTTTTTAATTCATTTATTTACTTTGTTTCAATTATAGATCTCTTTATTTTTAATATTTTAGACATTTTTATGATAATTATTTTATTCTATTCGATGATTCTTATAGTTTTTTATTTAAATATTTAATTTATTAATCTTTGTTATTTTATTGAGTTTATTATGTAGATTAAAGCTTTTCTATTCTGTTTAATAATTATATTCTTTCATCTACTGTTTAATAGTTCTTTTGGATTAATATCTAATTTTATTATTTAAGTTTCTTTATTTATAATTATAATTTTTCATTTTTATCAAACTATTAACTTAAATATTAGTTTTTATCTTTTTATCATTTTTATTTATCTAATTTTTGTATTAATTTATTTCTCTAGTATATCTATAATAAATCTTTTCCAAAATTTTATTATCCATATTTCGATATAAAATGATAAATACTTTATTTTCTATTCTATTAACTTTCTTTTTAATTAATACATGAAATAAACCATTTTAAATCTTTTATTTAAGTTGATAATTCCTCATTTTTTTTATTTTGAGTTGAAAGATCAGCTATTAATTGATTTATGCTTTCCTCTTCTGCTTTTTTTATTTAAGAATTCGAATATAAATTTCCTTTACTATAACTATAATTATGAATAAGTAATTTCTATCCCGAACGTTATCTTAAATAAAATATCTATCTAAAAAGTGGTTCAAAGAGTGGTTGTATTTTTTAATGCAGAGATAATAATCTTTTAGTAACATCTTCTTTAGAATAGATATTATTACTTAATTTTAGTATAAAATCTTTAATTGAATTTTATTTATAATTTCTAGATTATATTTAAATACAATTAGATTGTAAATATTAAACTATTTTTTTACTTTTATTTCTCATTTATTCATTAACTATTCTATCTAATTATGAAAATTATTGACTTATCCCATATCTCATCAATTTATTAAAAAATGATAATATCTATTCATAACTATGAGCCTTTGATTAATACTGTCGACCTGTTGCTAGTCGATTAGCTATTTTAATGATGTTATCTCTTTCCATATAACCCATAACTTTAAAATTTTTATTAAGATTATTTTATAAGGATTTTACTTTCTATTTATCGATGTCCAAAAGATCTGCTATTAAGGTTACATATGTAGTATAGCATTAACTATCTCGGTCTTTTTCATTTAGCATTGTTCTTAACTTTTTTATGCTATCAGATATATCATCTTTGTTCATTTATTTTTATTTTTATTTGCTTTTTTTACTAAATACCTTTTTTTACAGAAGAAGGTCTTTTACTTCATCAATTATTCGGCTATTTTATTCTAATTGAACTTTTGTATATTTAAAGTAGTTGATAATATCGTCTTTGAGTTGTTCTCCTGGGTTTTTAGCTAAAGAATATTTGGAATTGGGGAGTTTATTGAATCGACTTATGAGACTTTGTAGTTCCCATTTTTCGTGACTTGTGAAGTTGACTACTATTGGATCTGAATACATGATTTATTTATAAGAAGAATGAATATATATCAATAAAGAGGTTTATATTTCAAACTTTGACAAAGTTTATCAAAAGTAATTATTTTACTATTCTTTACTATCTAAACCAATGATATTCTTCTCTTCTTTTCTTATATTATTGCATTTGAATTTGCCTGATAGGATCGATACTAATTGGCCAATTAGCTATCAACGTTCATAATACCTCTATATCTGTCAACTTGATTTATAGTAAAAGCTATTATCAAATGAGGAAGCATTGACTCGATTGTTAGTCTTCTTTTTGCTAAATATCCAAAATGATACTTTTATATCGGTAATAGATCATACCTAAAGTTGAACATATGATATAGCCAATTCCTTTTAAAGAGTAGATATATTGTCCTATATTGTAGGGTAAATATTTATTGTTACCTTATATTGATTCATAATATTTCTTTTACATCATCATTTTTAGTTCTATTTTTTTGATGATGTTGAAGATCAAAGAATCAGTGAGTTTGTTTGATTATTGGCTAGTAATTTATTATTTGATTTGGATTGGTCCTTTCTCTCTTGTATCCATCTTTTAATATCTTAATTTAATTCAGATAAAAATCTTATCATAATTAGCTATTTAATTAAATAGAGAATAGTAAAAGCTAATAATAAAAACTTAAAATTCTTTTTTAAAATTATGACTGATGATTTTATATTAATTAATGCAACTATTAGTACAGATAGAATATTGTATAAACTGTCATCAGCATTCATGGTGTTCAAAGCATGACGAGGAAAAGTATCTTAATTATTTTCATCTTGTTAAAGAATCTATACTGAAAAAACTAAGCTAGAATATAGATGTGTTGATAGAAACAATGTAGGTACCGAAACATTACAAAAAAATAAATAAAAGCATTAAAGATAATAAATATTATGATTCCTAGAAGTAAGAGTAAATATTTTTCCCTAAAATTGGTGCTTTTTAAATATATTCTGATAAAATACTTATCTTTTCAAAGTTAAAAACTGGTTTATGGCCTCACTGTGATAAAATAGCATAGACTATCTTTCAAATGTCAGAGGCTAAAAAAGCTAATAAAGATCTAAATAGGTTTGCATATAAAGGGAAAAAAGTTCAAGTTGATAAAAACAAACTCCAAAATGCTATTTTCAAAAGAATAGGAGGAAACTAATCAGATTTATTAAAGTAACCAGAAGAAGACCCTTATATGTATACTTAAAATATCACTTCTCAACCTGTAAAATCAAAATAATTTCAAAAAAGCATGAATTATTAAAGTCCTCATAACAACTTGCCTTCAAGTGCTAAAAGTTATAATAAAATATATTCATCTGATTTTTATACAAAAAAGGAAAAAGCAAAAATTGAAAGGATAAGATCTCAAGAGAAATCTAAAAAGAAACAAAATAGAATCAAAAAAATATATAATGATTATTTAGATTTTAAATAACCAGAACTGAAGGAAGATGTTTCTACACCGTATGCAAAATCTTTATCTAAAACTAAAAAACATCATAAAGGATATTCTTCTCCAATAAAAAATCTAAATCCTCTTGATAAAATGATTGATGATGAGTTGAATTAATTCTAAATGGAAACTCCTCACGAATTGAGAGATTAATAAAAAAAGAAGTTATATAAAAAGTACAATATTGATCCTGAAGAAAAAGGTATTAAAGGAGTTAGTCAACAAAAAATAATTGAAGAAAAAATAAAATATTAGACTTTACTTGATGCTTTGAAGCAAGAGGAATAAAATTATGTTGAAAAGTTAGAGGTATTAAACAAGAAACTTGGAGTTCCTAAAAAATATAGTAAATTATCAGATCCTAAAAAAACTATGAAAAATAATGTTGATACCTAGAGAGTAAGAACATAAAATTAAAGAGAAGAAATAGCATTGCCAAAAATAAAAACTGAAACTAGTCATTAACAAAATACATAAAAAAATTCATAACATTATTCAAAATAAATATAATCGAGAAAAACTAGTAAAGTAAGAGAATATTAAAATAGTGATTATTCAGAGCCAAATTCTTCTCATAATATAACTAAAGGAAAAATATTTAATCAGAAAAGATCAATTAAATCCAAGATATCTGATAGAAATATACCATAAGAATAGAAGAAATTTGGGAGAATAAAAGGTGAGGGAATAAGAAGAAAGGTGGATAATTATATAAATGATACGAAATAAAAGAAGGTTTAAGCCTAATAAGTTGAATCACCTGTTAAATAATAGAAATAAAGGAAGACATTTAGTTTAAAGAAAGTCATGGATATATATATTTAAAATCCTGTCAAATTAAATACTTTATTAAGTCAAAAAAGAGAGTATAAAGTTGAAAAGCAGGTTATAAATTAAAGTATTCAGATAGCAATGAGAAAAAGATCAGTGAAGAACAGATAATAATTATAAGTTAAAAAATAAGTGAATTAATTTATAGATTAAAGACAAGATAAAGTTTAAGAAGATGAAAAAGTAAAGAAATAGACAATGAAATAAGAATTAAATGTGATAAAATAATAAAATAATAGTAATTATGAATCTAAACCCAGAAGATAGACTATTAAATCTGAATAAAATAATCATCATGAAAATAAGGAGGTAGTTTAATTAAATAGTATTTAAAATAAGAAATAAGAAGTTCAAAATTAATAGATATCGAAAGATAGTCCTTAAGCATAAAAATAAAATTAGATTAAATATAAGTAAGAAGAGTAAAATGTTTAATAGAAACATTTATAATAAGAAAAAATTGAATAAACAGAAATTAAATAAAGATAAATTATAGATGAAAATAAATAAAAAACTGAAGAGTAGTCTAAAATAAATAAAATTTAATAAAATAAATAGTAATAACCATAAAAGATAAAATAAATCTAGAAAGATTAAAAAGAAGAAGATACTCCTGAATTAATTGAAAAAGAATAAGAAAATGACTAAAATAAAAAATAATAGTATAATCTGAATAAAATTTAAGAATAAAATAAATAGGAAGAACTTTAAAAGAAAGAGTAAATTTAATAAGTTTTAAAAGAAGAAGAAAACAATAATTAGATCATTGAATAAGAAACAATAGAGAAAATATAAACTGATTAAAATAAGAATATTTAACCTCCAATTTAGATCATAGAAACAAAAAAATAATAATAAAATTAAATCCAGAAATAAATAGTATAGTAATAAGAAAAGATAAATAAATCTTAAAAAAATTAATAAAAATAGCCTGAAACATTAAAATAAAAAATAAAAGATGAAGATAATTTCAAAAAGTAAATTTCACTAGTATCTTAATAACCTGAAAAAATATAAAAAATAATAGTTGAATCAAAAGTGTAATAATATACTTCTCAGCCAGCTTAGTCTAGCTCTGAATCAAATTTAGTTAATTATTCTTCATAAAAAATTGAAAAAAAAGAAAGAGATAATTAGACTAGTTTAAATTCTGAACAAAAATAGCCTTAATAAAAGTAAATAATTAAATAATAAAAGTAAAAAATAAATAACATACCAGAACCTATTGAAGAAGTACCAGAATAACATCATGAAGAAAGTATAAATTATTAAAAATAAAAAGTCGAAGAAAAAATTGAAGCTACTGACAAAAAATAAGATAAATAAGAGGTAAAAAAGGAAAAATCGGAGAAATAAAAATAGATAATTGTTGTCGATTAAAATTAAATACCAAATAAATAGGTTGAGGCATAAAAAATAGAAGAAAAGCCAAAATAGTAAGAACAGAAATAATAATTTTTAGATAAATCTCAACAGAATAATAAATATTTTATATCAAGAAGGCCTCCTGGATTAATAGGTCGTTTATCTCCTAAAAGAGATAGATCATTAAATGAATCAAAAAAAGATCGATCAAAAGTAGGTAAAGTGTACACTCTAAATTAATCATAAATTCAAAGATAAAATGATTCAAAGTAGTAAACTAAAAAATAGAGTAAAAAGATAAATTAAAGTAGAGATAGTAAGTTTTCAGATTAAAATCAAGGAATTATTTTGACTGTTAACTAGGATAGCAATGATAATCCATTTCTTGCATTATTCTAAGTTGATAGAAATAAGGTGTCTAAAAAGTATGGTGATGGAAAATGGCATATTTTGAAAACATAAGAAACTCTTCCATCTAGAGGTTTTTATTCTTTGACATTTTAGGTTATTAATTCATCATAAAATTGTATATAATTTGGAATAATGCCTGAAAGTTTTTTACCTGTTTAAAATAAGATATGTCCTAGAGCTATTGGATTTCATTTTGCTAATGGTAAAATACATGATACTAATGGTAATAAATAAAAGAAAAGTACTGCTTGGAGAAAAGTCAGATAACCTATTCAAAATGGATAAATTGGTTTAGTATAAATGATAGTTAATATTGACTAACAAAATATTACTTGGAAATTTCAAAATTAAGAATTTGCTCAAAGTACTATCACTGATTATTTGATTTCTTAAAAATGCGTAGCTTATATAAGTATGATTCATTCAAATGATACAATTATATTAAGTCCAGCTAAGAAGAATAAAATTATCAAAAAGGGAGATTCTTCAAATAACAAAATAATCAAAGTGAAAAAAATAGAAGTAGATGAAGAAAATATTAATAAAAAATAAAAAGTAGAAGATATATCTTATGTAAATGGTAAAGATAGTATTATCTAAAAAGATTAAAAATAATATAAAAATAAAAAAGAAGAAACTTTGAATAAAGAAGTCAAACAAAAGTAAGCAAATACAAGACTTTCAGCTTTGTAGAGGAATCAAGAGAGGGCAAAGCAATAGCAGCCAGCTAATGAGATTAGTATACCTATATCTCATTCTCAGATGAACAGTTCGATTCGATAGACATCACCAAGCAATATCAAAGTAAATAAATAAGAGAAATAAACAAGCGAAGGATATACTCCTATACCATTGTCAATAAGCTTTGATAAAGTATCAAACCCTTTCATTGACTTTTATGAAGTCAAATCTAATAGTATTACCAAAGTCAACGGAGCTAACTCTTGGCATATCTTGAAAACTGCTGAAATTTTACCTTCTTCAGGAAAGTATTCTTTCTCTTTTACTATTATTGAGTCTTAAATGAACTGCATCGAAGTTGGAATCATGCCAAAAGACTATAATCCTGTTGAGAATAAAATTTGCTAAAAATCTTTAGGCCTTCATTATGCCAATGGAAAAGTTCATGATACTAAAGGAAATAAAGAAAAAAAGACTACTTCTTGGAGAGCTGTATGCTAACCTGCTTAAAAAGGAAAAGTAGGGACTATTGAGCTTAATGTAGATGCTGATAGTCAGATTATTTAATGGAAGTTTGAAGGAAATATCATAGCTAAAAGTATCCTTACCAATTATCTTAAAGGAATTCCTTGTGTAGCCTATATTAGTGTTGTTCACCTCAAAGATACTGTCTCAATCATGAATCTTAAAATTAAATAAACTTAAACTCATCAAGTATAAGCAATTTAGGTTTAATCTAAAATATCTAAAAGAATTGCAGAAAATAATGAAAGTGAAAAGTAAGCAAATACAAGACTTTCAGCTTTGTAGAGGAATCAAGAGAGGGCAAAGCAATAGCAGCCAGCTAATGAGATTAGTATACCTATATCTCATTCTCAGATGAACAGTTCGATTCGATAGACATCACCAAGCAATATCAAAGTAAATAAATAAGAGAAATAAACAAGCGAAGGATATACTCCTATACCATTGTCAATAAGCTTTGATAAAGTATCAAACCCTTTCATTGACTTTTATGAAGTCAAATCTAATAGTATTACCAAAGTCAACGGAGCTAACTCTTGGCATATCTTGAAAACTGCTGAAATTTTACCTTCTTCAGGAAAGTATTCTTTCTCTTTTACTATTATTGAGTCTTAAATGAACTGCATCGAAGTTGGAATCATGCCAAAAGACTATAATCCTGTTGAGAATAAAATTTGCTAAAAATCTTTAGGCCTTCATTATGCCAATGGAAAAGTTCATGATACTAAAGGAAATAAAGAAAAAAAGACTACTTCTTGGAGAGCTGTATGCTAACCTGCTTAAAAAGGAAAAGTAGGGACTATTGAGCTTAATGTAGATGCTGATAGTCAGATTATTTAATGGAAGTTTGAAGGAAATATCATAGCTAAAAGTATCCTTACCAATTATCTTAAAGGAATTCCTTGTGTAGCCTATATTAGTGTTGTTCACCTCAAAGATACTGTCTCAATCATGAATCTTAAAATTAAATAAACTTAAACTCATCAAGTATAAGCAATTTAGGTTTAATCTAAAATATCTAAAAGAATTGCAGAAAATAATGAAAGTGAAAAGTAAGCAAATACAAGACTTTCAGCTTTGTAGAGGAATCAAGAGAGGGCAAAGCAATAGCAGCCAGCTAATGAGATTAGTATACCTATATCTCATTCTCAGATGAACAGTTCGATTCGATAGACATCACCAAGCAATATCAAAGTAAATAAATAAGAGAAATAAACAAGCGAAGGATATACTCCTATACCATTGTCAATAAGCTTTGATAAAGTATCAAACCCTTTCATTGACTTTTATGAAGTCAAATCTAATAGTATTACCAAAGTCAACGGAGCTAACTCTTGGCATATCTTGAAAACTGCTGAAATTTTACCTTCTTCAGGAAAGTATTCTTTCTCTTTTACTATTATTGAGTCTTAAATGAACTGCATCGAAGTTGGAATCATGCCAAAAGACTATAATCCTGTTGAGAATAAAATTTGCTAAAAATCTTTAGGCCTTCATTATGCCAATGGAAAAGTTCATGATACTAAAGGAAATAAAGAAAAAAAGACTACTTCTTGGAGAGCTGTATGCTAACCTGCTTAAAAAGGAAAAGTAGGGACTATTGAGCTTAATGTAGATGCTGATAGTCAGATTATTTAATGGAAGTTTGAAGGAAATATCATAGCTAAAAGTATCCTTACCAATTATCTTAAAGGAATTCCTTGTGTAGCCTATATTAGTGTTGTTCACCTCAAAGATACTGTCTCAATCATGAATAAATAACTTCTCTAAACTGAATCTCCCAAATAATAAACTAATTAAATCTTACCCACTGCTAAAGTTATCGTTTCTCATAAAGTATAACTAAAATAGAAAACATCAAAATAATAAATAATAAATATTTAAACAAAATCTCCTAATTAGACATTTTCATAATTTCCAACTTTTAAGATCTTTCTAAATATAGATAAAGCAATAAATTCTTTTATAGATTTTTACTAAATAAAATAAAATAAAATTTAAAAAACAAATGGCCCTAATCTATGGCATATGGTTCAATCTCAAGAGACTCTTCCATCATCTGGCAAATATAGTTTATCTTTTACAATCCTCAAATCAGGATTAAACTGTATTTAAGTTGGTATTTTACCTGATTAATATACAGTAACATAAAATAGAATTTGTACTAAATCTTTAGGTTTTCATTTTGCTAATGGTAAAATACATGATACTAAAGGAAGAAAATAAAAGTCATCAACAGCTTGGAGATAAGTATGCTAGCCTGCTAAACCTGGAACTCTTGGCACTATTTAGCTTGATATTGATTATGATTCTTAAATAGTTTACTGGAAGTTTTAAGGCAAAGTATTTGCAGAAAGTGTTATAACAAATCATTTATTAAGTAAACCTATGAGAGCTTATGTTAGTATGGTTCATATAAATGATTTAATACTTCTTAACCAGCCATTCAAATAATCAAAAAAGGATGTTAAAATAAATTGATTATTTCTAATGCCTATTATTTTAATATTTGATTGATTTAATTAGAATAGATGGATTTAATATGAATATCAATGATGTGATTCTTTGAAAATTTAATCCAAAAGATCAAAGTATTTATTTTTAAACTTTTATGATAGATGATACTAACTTTATTTTTATATTCTATCTATCAATCGTTTTGCAGATGGGTTCTTCATCTAATCAAGATGAGCTTTCTAGTTGTGAATTTTATTAAGATTTGAACCATAAAAATATTCATCAACTATCTGATTTAATTCTTGACTTGGATCAACAACCTTACTATCTTTCTTTTTATCTTTCTTATTTTCATATTATATTTCATGCTAGGCTTTCTTTGAGAAAAAAGTTTATACTTAAGCTAAGCAGTATATTTATGCTTAGCCTTTTTTTGTATTCGAGTGAGCATCTTTATGAGCTTTGATACACTATCTACATAATATTTCTAGGCAGTGATGATTGGCACAAAGGTATTCATATTTTTATTTTGGATGTTTATGACAATTATCTTTTATTTTTTGTTTCCACTCAGTTCCACAGCAACTCATTTGTAATAAATCTTATTTAAAAGTAAACAAATAAAAAATATCTTTAAAGAGTTATAAGTATTATTTATCAGTACAATTAGTTAAGATGATATATTTAATCACTAAATATAAGGTATTTCATAGTTGATGATTGGTAGGTTTCTTTAAAATGATAGACTAAAAAATATTGTCTTATTTTTTCTTTCTTTACAACTTAAAATCATCGATATATTTATATTTTCTCATTAGCCATTCTCTTATTTCTGGAATAGCTACATCAAGTGAATTTAGTCCTCTCTATATTGATAAAATACTACATTGTTGCATCTATAGGGATCAGCTTAGTTTTATAGAAGGAACTCCATCAGCTTTTTTAGACAATTATAAGCAGCATAATGCAAAATAGTATCTCCAGTCTGATATAAAGATCGATACTTGATTGATTGGTTCTATTATGTCTAATTTAGATTCTTTGACATGTTAGATGATTTAATCTTATTGTTTGAGCATGATTTTAGTCATTAGATTTTGTTATCTGAGTTCAAGAGATTCATCGTTTCCCATTGAACTTTAAAGTTTTAATAATAATATGTAGTCAAATGAGATTAACTAAAAATCAAGTCAAAAATATCCATTAATTTATTTTTGAATGTCATCTATTCTTTTATAGCAACTTACTTTTAAGTTATCAGCTGCTTATCTAAATTTTTCATCTTTCTATCGACATTCCAAAGCTATAGTTATATGATTTAATCCTTTATGATAGTCAAGTTCTTACTAATTGAAATTGCCATCAATGATGTAATCTGCCAGCTTTTGAAGAGAAAATTCAACTTAGTAGTTACTATTGAAGAAAAGTGTTATTTAAAATTAAAAATTTTGTATAAAATCCAAAAAATTAATGACCATATAGTACCTATTTTTCTTCTTTTAAATTTAAAGATCCAAAGTTGATAATTTCTTGAGATAATTCATCAAAGTAGCTCCTATTTGGACTGGTTCACCTCTTTATTGAACTAAACTTTAAGGAAATTTAACTAATTTCATTGAAGAAATGGGTACTAAAGTATCATGTTGTCCTTAGAACCTGATTTTAGCTTTTTTTTATCTCCATTTTTCTAGTATTAAATGATCGTAATAGAGTAGAGCTTATTCTATTTATTTATGATCTTCTATGAGATTGGTAATTTATTTTCTGAGATGAATATGTTGGTCTAAAATTTGTTTCATTGATGTTGTGACTATATGATTGATTCTTTGAGAAAGTAGTCTCTAAAAGATAGAAATTGATTTATGATCATCTACTTCTTCATGCGAATATTAGATTTGTTTTGTTTATTTTGCTACTTTTTTCAAGATTTAATTTACTGATTCAAATTTTTATTCTTTTATATTTTAAAATGAATTTTGTTATATCATCCATTAGCATTACATAAATTATTATATTCCATATCTATCAGCTTGGCTAGTTTCCAAGCAATGATATATTAAATTTTTAAGAGAACCTGGTATTTCTGGTTTAGATGGTATTTTTACTTTTTATGTTGTTACTTTTTCAATGAAGACACCATAGCCTTGATCGATAGGAAATGGCAATTTGCCAAAAATCAATTGAAAAAGGATGACTCCCAAAGACCAAATATCACACTTTTTATCATACGGTTTTCCTTTTAATATTTATGGAGCCATAGTGATAGGAGTTCCACAATATGTTTTCATCATCATTTATTAATTATTAGATTATTTAGCAAATCCAAAATCTGCCAGTTTGATTGTAAAGTCCTTCTTCAGTAATACGTTAGCTAATTTAATATCTCTATGTGCGATTCCCATCGAATGTAGATGTTGCACAGCATGTCCAATACATTTGATAATCTTTCTAACATTTTCTAAAGAAAGAAGGGTTCCTAAATTTTATTTGAGATATTTTTAAAGATCTCCTTTCTCGCAAAATTCAAATATTAGATAATAGTGATTAGCTGTTTCGAGTGTTTAATGTAGAGTTACAATATGCGGATGGTTTATACTTTTTATAATTAGAACTTCTTTGGCGGTCATTTATCTTTGTTCTTTACTCATTGATTTTATTTTGATCATTTTGATAGCGTAACGGTCGAGTTCTCCTTCTTTTCTACCTTCGAAGACTTCACTTGTAGCACCAGCACCGATCTTTCTGATGAATTTATAGTTACCCACTTTTTTCAAAGTTTATGTCATTTATAATTATAACCCTTTAAAATTGTATTATAGAATTTTCAATCATAGGTTAAAAGCTATGAGCCTTTATGGTTCAAAGTAGGTGACCTATCTGTGAATATTCAGAAGAGTTTTATCTGAAAAGTCAACTGGGTAGTATCGAGATGAAGCTTTTTCTTTGTCTAAAAGACCTAATTCCTTATAGAGTCTTGCGACTAATTCTGAACAGAAATAAGTCTTTTTTTCTTAGTCTTCACTATCTCGTTTCAGTACAGAATTGAAAGTAAATATCTTATCAAGACTTATTTAAAACTCTTTTCCCATTGATTTGGCAACGAAAGCTTCAATAACTGATATGTCATGAGGAGTTAATTTAATTTTTAATCTTCTCCATGCGATTCTTAGTCGATACATATTTACTTATCAGTTGAATTATACCATCCGAATTTGATAACACTTTTCCAAGGAGTTAATCCTACTCCTTATCCAGAACTACTTTCAAATATAAATATTTAATTCTTTTTATTTCTGAGAATAACTCCAACATGATCTATCTTACTAAACAAATACCATATTAACTATCAGTAAATAATCTCTGGACAGTAGCTGCACTATGCTGGGACTTAAAGAGGATAACATCTAATGAGTTACAACTTTTAGCGAATTATTCATGGGAAATATGCTATTTAGTATAGAAGTCATTTGTTTTACTGGGAAGATAAGTAAAATGTTTTGATTTGCCTTCTGCAGTATCAATTGCTTTTTTGAGTAGTGCTATCCAATCATCAACTATTTGATCTTTTTCTTGTTGTTCAATTGGTTAGAAATAGAACTTTTTATTACATTGTTAAACTTTGATGATAAAGTAACTTCCTTTGTTGGTTACTTCTACAGCCTAGGTATCAAAATTGAGGAACTGATGGATAAAATCTTGTGCCATTTGTACTTTTAATTTGAAGTTGACTAGTTCTACATCATATTTTCTTCTCTGAATAGTAGATGCGTTACCGATGAAATACAAGAGAAGAAACCTTATTCTTCAATATAGAATCTTCCTTTTTTGTAATAGACTTGGTAGTTTTAATCTGGTCTAACAAAACCAGGCATAATTCTAAAAGTATTTTAGTCAACTTCTTCTTGTTCGATAATAGTGGTCATTTGAAGTTGAGATTGTTGTGTATACTTATTGGATTCCATATTGTTAAAATAAGATTTCTTAAGTGAGTTGTCGAAGGCTTTTTTAAGGTCTTCTTTGGCACCTTTTTTTTCAGGCTACATAATTTATATTTTATACTCCAATTTAAACATAGCCACTAAATAACATAAATGTTGACTAATTCAATCTCTTTAATAATTTATGCATATTTTATTCAATTTATTTTACATATTTATATAAATTCAATGAATTAATAAGAACCAAAAGAATAGCCGCCACAAAATATTGATCCTGAAATGGAAAGATTAAATTCTTTAGGGAGTTTAAGATCCATAGATTCAGCCAATAAATAGCCTTTATAAAAAAAGAATGAGGAAGAAGGGTTGGAACTTCAAGTTGTTCAAAGTAAAGTTGATAAGGGTATTAATCGATAAGAAATTATGAGAATGTTTAATGAACAAGTACAGAGAGAGGAGCTAGAAAGAGAAGAGATATAAAAAAGAAGAATGTAGATGCGTTTGAAGAGTAAATAGATGCCTAAAATAACTCCAAAAAGATCACAAGTTGAAGATAAAAAGATAAGTAAATAACAAGCTATTCAACAAGCTTTAAATTAAAAGAATTTACGCCTTCGTAAAAGAGTTTAACCTATTTCAAGAAAATACCATACATTGTATCGACCTTCAATTTATGATACTAAAATGAATAGATATAGATTTTAATGTAAAGAAAAACTGATTATCAATCTCTGTTTTGGAATAGAGGAACTACGTGAACTTGATCCACAATAGCTTTCTGAAGCAGATAGAGATATTATTAATCAAGATTCTTACTATTTGGTTAAAAAAAAGGCTACTTTGATTGATGCAAGTATGGTTAAACTTCTTAATAAAGGAGATAGAAATGATATAAGTCGATAGTATAAAACTCAATGGGAAACTTTACTAACGAATATTAAAGATTAAAGTAACTTAGAGTTAAAACGTAAAATTTTAACAGGAACATTTGAGCCAACTAAAATAGCAGTAGCTAATGAAATTGATTTTTTTACTTTGGCTAAAAGAGAACAAATTATTGAAAAGCAAAAGCGATACGTGGCTGAATTTACAGTTGAAAAAGCTATTGTGCCTTCTATGAGACCTGAAAACGAAGAAATAATGGATAGACCTCGACCTAAATTAGTAGAAGAGCCTTCTCAAGTAGAAATACCCGTTCTTAAGACTAAACACAGCAGTTTAGCAAACAAGTATATTGAAGAATCATCGATAACTCAAATATAGGAGTTGTTAAGCGAAAGACAGTTGGAGAAGATGTTGAAAAGGTTGTAAGAGGACCTTCATGGACAATCTAAGACAATGTTGATGGATAATTTTAAGAAAACATTCTAAGTATGATATATCTCAATATTCATAATTCTTTAACATTAAAACAAAGCATCATTCACATATATATTTTTCTTCTGGCGCTATCTCTTTGTTTTTTTTATTAGAGTTTGGCGAAGGGGTTCATGGGTTCACTTGATAGATATGTGTTATTTCTAGGTTGTGGTTTGGATATTGTATTTTGGATTGTTATGTTTTAGGTTTTGTCTTGAGGTTTGATATCTTTGATGAAGTTAAGGACTTGAAGAGTTTATGATCCTGGGGAAATAAAATCTTACTGAACATAGGAAATATCAGAGATGAAGGCTATAGATGTCTGTGGGTCATTGAGTCTGATTTTATTGACATGACTTTAAAGTTCTTTGGAGGGAATTCTAGCGGTCCATGGTTATTTCTTTTATTCTTATATTTCTGTTTTGATATCTTTGTTATAAAAAATTCTTGATGATTTTGCTGATGTTTTATGGCTGTTTATTTTTGATCCAAGCTTTATGCCAACACTCTAATTTTATTGATGTTTTTGGATAGCTTTGACTTTTGGGCTAAATTTATCAGAAGAGAAGGTGGGTTGTGAAGTGTGGGTTTATTTGGTGTGAGAGAGTCCTCTTTTAGGTGTGACTAGATTGATTTTTTTTTGTTTGACAGGTTTTGGTTCTGAATGTATTCTGAGTCGTGCGGGCGGGATGTGAGTCTAGATGGTAGTTGTATGTAAATTAGAGAAGCAGCAGCCGACGGGAATGGTTTCTTATTTTTGGTATTTGATGGTTTGTGGTTGTATGGGTTTGAGGTGGTGTTTCATGTCTAATAAATAATATGTTGGAACAGAATAGAAGAAATAACTTGTGTTTTCTTATCAAACTTATCAGAGAGTTTACAACACAATTTAAGAATGTTACTTGTGTAAATAAAAATTAACATTGCTATGTCAACACTTATTATCAAAGATATGATTAATTGATAGTTAGTGATATTGAATAAGTTTTTAATTGAATAAATAATAATCATGGCTGTAAATGTCTTCAGCAAATCAAAAGCAAGCACTCTTGCTAAAATAGCAGCTTTGCCTCGCTACAGACATCCCATGGATCTCATTAACTAGCCTCATATACCCTACGAATTGCAACTCAAGCAAATTGATAACTCTATTTCATTCAAATAAGGGCAATATCTGTCTCCTCAACATTTCAACTTATGCAAATCCAGTGTAGAATGCAGAAAGGAGTATCAAGAGAGTGTTGATCCTGAAAGTAGGTCGAAAGTGGCACATAGACATTATAAACTATGGGAGAAGTATCTTCAGAATTGCATTTCTCAGCCTGAAGTAGATATGAATTAAAGTAGAACCAGCTAACTGAATAGCAAAAGCAGCGTGTTTATGAAGCTATGTTGACAGCTAAGTAGCGTAACTAGTAGAGGTTGGCATTGAACAGATTTGTTAAATTTGGATATGAGTATTCAACAGCATTCAAGGTAGATATTCCATTGAACCCAGTTATTATGATGAAGATGGTTCATCCTCATTTTGGATATTTGAACAATATTCCCAATCTCACTCAATATAAATATAATTATACTGAACTATTTCAGTTGATCTAATAGTTTATTGCTGCAAGTTATGCTAGAGAAAAGGGGTATAATTTGCATGGTTCTGAGTTGGTGAGTTTTATATTTTGGAAGATTTTGGTTGGTAAGCAAGCTAGAATCGATCCTAGTACATTTATATCTTTTATGAAAGTGTTTAAATTCAACTAACTGAGTGAAGAAAACTTCCAGTAGAAGTTAAAATATAGCATTTACGATGGAGAGATGATAGAGGGAGATGGGAAGGTTCGATTCGATGTCTTTAGAAAAATATTTCTGGATAGAGATTTATGATGTATTTGATAATTTCTAATTGATCTATATATAGATATCACTGTTATTCTTTATTTTATTTGTTTTTAGCAGTTAGTTAGCGAAGAACTGGGAGGTGATCTGCTAATACTACTTATAGCTACTTCTTTTAAAATCCTTAGCCGGTAAATTAGTATTTTGTTTTTATTATGAACTAGATATCTTCTACTCGAACTCCATATAGCTTCATCAGTACGACTAGCTTTTGTCTTACAGTTGAAGTGCTGAAGGCAAGAGTGCATAGTATGATATCGATGATTTATACTACTATCAGACCTTATTTGACTTTTTAGTAATATTGTTAAGGTCCACTCTCCTTAAATACATCTTTACCTATGTTTTGCATGTATTATGTTCTGATTTCAAAGAGTTTTTAAAGTTTACTAAATCTTTTTTCAGTTAATTTGGCTTAAACTCTCGCTCTATAGATTTAATTATCACTTCTGATCATAACTAATACTACTCTCATGCAATTTTAATCGATTACCATTTGTTAGTCGATATCTTTTCCTTTGAGACCTTGTCGATGCAAAATAGGAAATATATATTTCAGAGATCCTAAATCTATAAACTAGTCGATTAATTTATTTTACAGCTAATGAGGTAGAAACATAAAAGAGTTAGCAATAGATTTGAGTGCTGAAATAGAATAGTTATTTTTTGCCTTGATAAAAAGAAGCATCATCTAATTGCCTTTCATCTAATGGTATATTATCTTTGATTTAAGCAGTTATTATGATTGATTGATCAGCACCACGCTCAAGCAGTCAAACAAATTACTAACATATTATTTTTAATCATTGTTTCCTGGAGATTTAGATTGATATGGTTTGATAGATTATACTAGAATTTCCATGCCATACAATCGATGGAATTTCAGCTGTGCGTTTTAAGAATTAGTCAGTAGTGAAATAAGTAGATCACTACCTACATATTTATTATCATCGATTACTTTATGTTTGACGATATAGTTGGGCATAATTCTATTGGCCAAATAATCGATTATTTTAGTATCTGTGACTAGTAGTTCGATTGAGGTGTCGACTTGTTCGACTAGTGCTTATAGTATTTTCAATATTTTGAGGGATACTTCATATTATTCAACGCTTTCTTATTCGTCCATTTTGTTTAGTGTTTATACTAGAGATTAGTATAGTCCGTTTTAGACCAGCCACACACACATGCGGTAGTATACTTCAAATATTTAGTCTTTCTCTGGTTATTATGCTACTATCTAGTGGATAAATTCAATGCAGCTGATGTTGATGTCTGAGTTGGGATGGTTGAGGAGTTTTAGAATAGAAGTTAGTACTTTAGATTCGATCACTATTGATATGTGTTATTGTGTGAGTTATTGCATGCCTTGGAGGATGGTGTCGATGTTTTATTAGGATTGGTAGAAACGCATGGGTTCGGTAGGGTATTTCATTCTGAGGTTTATGTTTGTTTCATAGAGATTGTGTAAGTCTTTGTGGTAACTTTCAAGTAGTGGAAGGGTTATCTCGTTCTCAGGTTAAGGTTTTTACTACATTTATAATAGACAATTATGGCATTTGAATCAATCTATAAATATGAAGTAAATTTATCATAAAATAGCCTAAATCAATTCTACTTAAATATAATTTCTAAATGGAGACGAATTTAGTCAATAATAGATAAATATCTATTGGTTATATTATTTTATTGTTTAAGGATGAGTAATCTGAGTGAATCTCCATAGAAAGAAGGTCAAAATTCAACTCACGCAACTGGTCATTTAACTCTAGTTGAAGTACTTATATCTAACTAAGAACTTGGCTCGTGAGGCAGATAAAGACCAGCAGTAGTATCATAAATTGATAGAATTATACCGTCAAGATCTGAACTCTATGAAAAATAAAATAACCAACATCGATGAGTAGATAGTCTAGACTATGACTCCTCTGATTGAGTCATTGTACCGCAGTTTGTAGTTGGGAATGACGAACCAGAAATAGGAGAACAGTAATTTTCAGGAGCAGATGACTGAATTGAAGAAAGAGAAATCTATATTGAGTCAGATGATTGTGGCATCGTTTAAGCGTTGTGAGCAGTTGAACGAGGACGTGGGTCATTATTGATCTATTCTATATTCAAATATATAATGATTGAATTCATACTTCAGGATTAGTGTCGGGGGAAGGTGTTGCTATTCGGTGGGACCATTCTGATGGTTGTTTTGGTGATAGGGATATTCAAGTTGATAACTGGATCTATCATAGTGGGTATTTTACTGTTTGCGTTGTTGATGTATTTTCTGTTGAAAGCATTGGGCGCCTATGTGATGTATCCTGGGAGTTCATTTTATACTCGTTCTGAGATGTAGATTCGTATGGGTCGAGAGATATCTAATAGGATGGTAGTATTTTTTAATAGTTTGCATTTTTTGCATATGTCTGTTGTGCAAAAGAAATACACTTCACATCAGAATCATCATGATTTTGTTGTTGTTATTCGAAATCATGTCAAAACTATGATCTAGGTGCTGGCTATGTTCGAATAGACTTTGTCATAAAGGAAAAAGAAAATGATTGCTTGGTATAGATAAATTGAATAGATCATGAGTTAGGAGTAAGAAGAGATATCGATTGATTAGCTATTATCTAGACCAAGAATTATTGATGGTTTAAGTTAAGAAATCAATCAAAGTTTGATATCAAAATTTCAGAGAATATAGCTTCTGTTAAGGAAACTGCACTCCACGATTCAATCATACTCTCCGCCTAGTGGTTCACTTGCTTTGTTGAAATTTAGAATATTTGAGTAGAATCTTTATTAGATGCGTTTTGCTTTTCATACTTGGAATTCAGCTTTTAACTATGAGTTGAAAATGATAAAAACATCTGACAATTAAACCATTGAAACGTAATATAGATATATATTTAGAACTATTATCCATAACTATTTAAAGAAGAACTTTTTAGCAGGTAGTTATTCATAACCTAATACATCCAAAAAAACAATTCTATTTTGCAATCCTAACGGAGTATTTATTCAATTTTTTGGATTTGATAATTAATACATAAGAAACTATCTACGTCAAGTATTTTATAAACTATTTAGGGATATAATGTGATTTTATGGAACTATAGAGGGTATGGCCAATCAACTGGCAATCCATCCATATGCAAATCTCAAGTAGATGCAAGCAATGTTTTTCTACACTACAAGTAATTGGGTTATGATATCAAAATTATCCATGGATATTCGATAGGCGGAGCAGCTGCAGTTGGAATCTTTGACAAGTTGAAAGAGTAAACACGTGATGTGTAGGTGTTGATAGTAGACCGTTCTTTTTCATCGATTGGTTAGGTATGATTCGGATAAGGTAGATGTCGATTGAATTTGGGCCTGCTTTGCATGGATTGACTAAATTGATATTTTGGGATGACAATATTGATTTATCTTCTCAATTTTAGTCTGTGAAGTGTAGCAAGTTGCTGATTTGGGACAATTATGACGAGGTGATACCTGACCGTGCTTCTTTCAAGAGCAGGATAATAAAGAGAAAGAGAAAAGCGGTTAAATCTAACAGTATGTTTGCCTTTGACTAAGATCTGTAGATCAACCAATTGAACGAAGATGTATAAACTAATCTATTACAATAGAACCATAATCCTGATTTCCAATCTTTGACTCAAAAACTCATCTATACCCTTCGTAAATTGATAAGAGCCAAAGAAGATGCAGAATTAGAGTAAAAAATAGAGTAAGTTAACAAGGAAGACGACAGGGAAACTTCTAGTAATAGTTGTAATATTGGTCGAAGTGTCGGAGAAGGGGTTTAGTATCTGGTTGATGTTGTTAATTAGCTAGATGGAGGAGGTATTCAGCTGATGAATGAGGTGAAGCAGTTGTCTCATATGATGGAATAACATCCTTAGAAGTTCAATCATATGTGTTAATCATATGTGTTGGGGATAGTGTGTTATGGATCATATTTTCCTTTGCAAGTTGGTTTGCATAATCATCAAAAAATAAAATAAAACACTCTTGTACTTCATTTTAACTCAGCTTAAACTGTAGCGTTCGATGGTTAAATTACAGGAAAAGTTTTATCTTGATATATCTGAGCCATAGCTATTCTTCAAGAAGGAAGAAACTACTGAACAGTTGATAAAGAATATGTACCATATATACTTCAAATTGTCTCAGTTGGTGAGCGATTACTTCAGTGAAGAGTGGTTCGCTTTGCACGGCAGTTTGTTACCAACGAACAATGGACATAACAGTAACTTGAGTATTGAATAAATTAGAATTCTTAATGGATTTATTAAGGATTGTTTATCAAAGGAATTAGAGGAGAAGGAGGAAATATCTGAGGAAAAGATGTTGTGAATCTTTATACTTAAGATAATTATTTATTAAGATAAAATAGATTAATATAGTTTAATTTTGAATGGAATAGAAGTATCTAAGCTGACAAATAATATTTTAATAACTTTTAGAATGTTTGGAGGATAAAGTTAAAGAAACCTCTTACATTCGACTCCCAACATCCGAATAGCTCCTGACAAAGTGACCCTATATCATGAAAAACAACAATATTCTAAAGAGATATTCGTATAAAGTGCCTAATAATCAAGTATTTTACACGTACCTATCTACATCTACGGCTATATGAATGAATTAATAAAGGTTGATATTGAGTAGGAGTATGTAAGTGGTAGATTTACTATATATGCGACTCCTTTGATAAATTTGTTGATAAGTCATGTGTTGTAGTTGAGGAAGAAGGAAATAGCTGAGATGGATGCTAATCGAATTAATCGCTATATTCGTTCTTAGTTGGATAAAGTTAAAGATTATATAAGGAATAATTTGATTTTAGAGTGTGGAGAAACTGTGATTGATATTATTAACTAGAATAAGATAAAACAAAAAAATAGGAAGTATAGTTTGTAGTCATTTGATGAGGAATCTGGAAGTGATTAAGATTAGGACTAACCTGATAACTTTTATTACAAAGAAGTAGTGAATAGTTAGGCTGTAAATACTGTTACTTATCAGATAAAAGGTATTTTTACTTGTGAATTTGACTGGGATAATTTTTACTTTCCTTATCTAGAAATAGTTTCTGCTCTTAAAATCAGAGCAAGACAGCTATATTATGATAAAATTATAATAAGGTATAATATGTTAGAGTTCAGTAAGAATTCCTAATCTTTTGTTAGACAATTTTGTTTGAAATTCATACAAAAAAGTGAGACTCAATTTGGTATATATAATGTGAATTGTCAGGAGGGGAGTTATTCTGTGAATGCAGTCAAAAAATAAATGTAGAAACATCATTATTAATAGAATAATCGGTATTCTATTCCTACTATGGATTAATATTTTTCTGAAACGAGGTATTTTTAGTTTAAATTTCAAGTATTTTCTTATAATTTACCTTTTATGCTGAGAAATTTGATTCCTCATTTGATATTGCTTTTTGTGTCTATTATGAGTTATTTTGGAGGAGCCGATTAAATACCTCCAGTTTATGGTAATATAATTTTGCTAGGAATTACTTTGATAGAATCGCTATCTAATTTTAGGAGGAGCAAGTTTGACAATTCAACTATAAATATATATCAGATTAATCTTTTTGGTATCATTTTGATAAATCTTATGTTATTTATAGTTTCTACTAAAAATTTTTATGGAGACAATAACTAAAAACCAAATATTAATGCTGAAAATGCTATATTTTGGATATCTGTGGGAATAGGAGTCTTTTTCTTTGCTTCTAATTACTACATATTTTTTTATTTTGGATTAAAAAAATAATAATACTCCTTTGAGTCGTTAAAAGTGATGAAAAAGAAAAGAATGGAGTGGTGGATATGGAATTAGTAGGAGATAATTGAAACTCTTAATGAAGTATAACCTACTGTATCATCTCTTACTTCATTGAGTAGTGTTTGATTATTATGATATTTTATATTTTCAATATTATTTTGAATATTTAATATGAAAGCTAATAAGGAAAAAGAGTGGCAGTTTTAAGAATAAGTTAAATGCCAGGAACTACCTTTTAACGAAGAATAAACTATAAAGCTTTAAAATTCTATTCTATATGTAAGGTACAAACAATGGTTAAAAGATCATGGTGCCTTAATTGATTCTCGTCTCAGATATCCTTCCTATTTTGGAGAAGCTAAGAAAGGAGTTATTGGAATAAGCGCTGCTCAGATGATAGATAAAAATAGAGCTGTTATCGCTGTACCTTACAACTTACTTATTACGGTTGAAAAAGTAAAATAAGATATTTAGCTCTTTGAAATAGTTAAAGATAATGTGAGTTATTTTAAACATGACTAAGACGCAGCTATGAAAATATTAGTTCTTTACATATCTAGTGAGTTGATTAAAGGTTAAAAATCTATCTATTATCCTTATTTTTGTATTTCTAATTAAGATTTTCTTAGTGGTTGGGAAAGCAGGTACTTACATATGCTTGAAAATAGAGATCTAATGAAGAAAATGAAGGAACAGCGTTAAGTTATTGAACTTTAGTTTATGAATTTTTTAAGAATCTATCGTAGATATGATAATATTTTTCCTCAAAAAATGAGTAATAACTAATACCAAAAAATATTCTAAAAATCTTATATTTTTATTGTTACTCGAGCATTTGGATGGTCTCTTCCTTCCATATCTCTGATTCCACTAGGTGATTCTTTGAATCATAGTAATATCAGATATGTTAATCATTTCGTAGTAAACACTGAGGAAGAAGTCAATCCTAAGCAAGAGGAATTAATGACTCAGACTGGATATAAACAGTATCACAAAGAAGTTAACTTATCTTTGCTAAAGAATGAAAGTTTAAAGTTAGAAGAAAAGGATTTGGCTTAATTAAGAAAGTAGAAAAAGAGTAAGGTGATGAAGTTTGTTTAGAAACATCAGGATTTATTGATTCAAAGTGAGAAACTAAAAGGAATGTAGATAGAGAAGATAGTTTTACCTAAAAATAAATCTGAACTTAGAAATAAACAGTATCATATTTTACATCAACAGTATAAAGCTGGTGTCCATAAATTGAAAAATCTTCATTTTTATTAATCGTCTTGCGATTAAGATAACGATACTGATGAAGAGACTTTATTTGAGAGAGAGATGAAGTATGAGAAGTTTACATTTTACGATAAGGAAAGAGTAGTTAATGAAAATAACAAGAAAAAGGAAGTAAAAAAGTTATGGAAGATGTATTTATAAGATTCAGAATAAGAAGAGGAAGAAGAATAAAAGCCTTAAAGAATTAAAAATCAAACAAGTAAAAAATAGAATTAGAAATTAAAAGAAGAAATAAAATAAAAGTTGTTTAAATAAAACGAATCAAGTGAAGTATCATATGAAGATTCTGAAGATGAAGATGATCCTGTTTGGGACTGGATTGATAAGGCTAATCATAAAAAGACATATTTTATAATGAGTACTAAGGAAGTAGTGAGATAGAAATAACAAATTTATAACTTCTATGGAAGAAGAACAAATAGATTTTTACTTAGCAATTACAATTTTGTATTAAAAGATAATATCTATGATTCATATCCTCTAAGTGTCAAATTGGATGATAAAATATCGACTAAAGTAGGTGTATCTAAGTTACTTATATTTTCTAAGAAAGAAGAGGAAGGAATTAAGAGTAGGTAGTTTAGTTTAAAGAGATATTTGATAAATAATGATTTGGTCAATATTTGTCGAAGTTATGTTATTTTATGGAATAAAAAATAATGGAATCAGTGTCGATTGACTATTCCTTTTGATAGATAAATTGAGGTTAAAACTTTGGAGTTGTATCAGTAAATTATCAAATATTTATCTAAATAGTTTACAACTTCTATTGAATAAGATTAATAAGAAGAGGAAGAAGAGGTACTTAAACATGAAGAAAGAATGTCGATTCTTTTTAGAAATTAATACAAAAAGATTCTTAAAGGTCAAGATAAGTTAATAGTTCGTAGTCTTCAATATCTGAAGAAGTGGGAAGTGAACTCTATTCAGAAGTTTTAGTAGCCAGATATGAAGTGGATAAAAAGATTGAAGCCATATATATTATCTCTTGAATCTGCAGTTTCTTTATGATAGAAATGATGATTAGAATACCTTATTATAATTCCATTTATAATCGAAGATGATCAAGAAAGATTTCTAAAATGAAATAGTTCTTTTTGATGACTAGGATGAGTAGATATAATAAAATCCTGTACCTAAATAGCCAGGAGAGATATTCCTTTTCGATGATTAAGAGTGCCTTGAAGTATCTGAATCTTTTCATGATGTTGAAGAACCATCATATTCATCGTAGGAAAGAAAAGAAATGAGTAAGGAGTAATATAGTGATAAGCTTAATGAGCTTCAAGGTAAAATTATGTTTACGAATATATCTAATTTGGGAAAAGATGTGAAAAAGGCTAAGAAGACATATTTCTAAGAGGCTAAATAAAAAAGAAAAAGTATTTAATCTGTTTGTAAACAAAGAAATTCTAAAAGAATTTAATAAATTGTTTTTTAACCTAAAGCAGGTAAAATTAAAGTTAATTTTGATTATGACAGGTCGAAAATTAACAACTTTTTTCATTAACAAAAAAAATAAAATCGTCTATAGAGAAAATCTCAAAAACTTGAAGAATTTTCTATGAGCGATGAAATTGTACCTGAAAGTGCTACTGAAAGTTTTAACAAACAAATGCATCAAAAAAGTTTAACAGGAGCTTAATTTAAAGAAAAGAATGATTTGAAAATCGAAGAGGATCTCAACAAGAACACTTTGAAAGTGTCTAATTTTAGATAATTTTTATACAACCAACTAAAGCCAAGTTACACAATATTTTTATCAATTAAGAAGACGGTTAGTGGGATAATAAATTCGACATACAAGATGTATTTTCAGGAGAATAGTCGATTTGTGATGTCATGTTAGAAGCAGGGTTTTTCTAAATATGTTTTTTCAACTAGTTAGGTTCATATCGCATAAGATCATATAAGTTATTTGGGCAAGATGTAGAGTAATTTTTTTGGAACTGAGTTTCAGATGTATGATTCAGGATAGTAGTATTCAAAAACAAAAATGATGTAAAATTATAAAAAGCAGTTGGCTTCTATCAATTATCATCAAGATTAGCATCAACCTCGAGAGATAACTACTTATATTACTACTTGTGATAATAAATCGTCAGAATTTACTATATTGGATGGAAATAATGATATTATTCAAAGCAAGGTCAAATATTCTAGTTATAAAAATATACATAAGTTGAAAAGTAAAGATCCTGGATTTGATGAGAATTAGAATTGTTATAAATTAGATTTTAAGGAAGTTGCTGGAGTTGCTTCTACTAAAAATTTTATCGTTTAGAGTCCAGAATATCCTGATGCGCTTATTTTTGGAAGGCAAGATAAAGATTCTTATATAATGAGAATTAAGGCTCCTTTTTCGATAATGCAAGCAGTGTCAATTGCCATGTCGAGTATTCATCGAAAGTTTCTGTGATTTCAGCATATTATTATTTGATTACTTATATAAAATATTTTATGAATAAATTTATATTTTAATAAAAAGTTATGGGGTTGGGGTTGGGGTTGGGGTTGGGGTTGGGGTTGGGGTTGGGGTTGGGGTTGGGGTTGGGGTTGGGGTTGGGGTTGGGTTGGGG
>CAXIUT010000036.1:0-24086 GCA_964035545.1 Bugula neritina
CCCAACCCCAACCCCAACCCCAACCCCAACCCCAACCCCAACCCCAACCCCAACCCCAACCCCAACCCCAACCCCAACCCCAACCCCAACCCCAACCCCAACCCCAACCCCAACCCCAACCCCTATGGTAAATAAGATATTTTTAGTATTAGTATTAAATTAAATGATTATAAAGTTATGATAAATTCTATAAAATATATGAAAATCAGATTAATATAAAAGGAAATATTAAAAGAAAAGATTTATACGTTTTTTTTCTTTCCTATTGATAGATAAAAGCTATTATAAAAAAAATATCAAACAATATATTTTATGTTTAATCTTACAAAATCTAATTTCAAAGCATTATTTTTTTTTGTATTTGCTTAATTTCTAATAGATTATGAAATTTATCTTATTTATATAGTAATTTATCTTTTCAACAATAATGGGGAAAAAAATAGTTCAAGAAGAATAATAGTAAATCTAAGAAGAATAATAACTCTAAGAAGATCAACTATAAAAACTCTTCAAAAAAACAACTTCTAAAATGATATCTAGTTAGCAAGGATATCCCCAAAAAAACAAAAGTGCATGTAAAAAAAACAAAAATTCATTTATACTTGACCAAATTAAATCGCATTAACAGAACTAAAAATTAACAAGTATTTTTTCTGATTGTATTGATATTTAAAGAAAATAAAATTTTCTATTAGATTTAGATAAGAAGAACAATCAAGAATAAAGTTTGAAGTTTTCATAAAAAGAATAATTAATGTAGAAAGCTATTTATTTTTTAAATGAAAATAGTTTAAAAAATTCTATCAATTGTTTAGAAGAAATTATTCTTTTTAAACTTTCCTGATACTAAATAAATGATCTAAAAAAATAAAATTGAAACGAAATGTTTTTAGAGAGAGATAATAAAAAATATATAAGCTATTGAAATAAATCCGAGTAATATAGAAGCTTATCATAAATTAGGAGATATATTTGGGGATATAAATAAACCATAATAAGCGATAAAATGTTTTCAAAAAGTAATCAAAATAAATAAAAATGACTCCAATGCTTTCTATAAGTTAGGCTGTACTTTTAAAGAAATTAATAAAGACTAATAAGCTATTTAATCTTATAAAAATGCTATTGATATTAATCCTAATGATTAAGACGCTTTGAATAACTTAGGGATTATCTTAAGTCATTTAAATAAACCTTAATAAGCAATAAAATGTTATAAATAGGCAATCAAAATAAATCCGAAATCAACCTAAGCTTTTTTTAATCTAGCACTAGAATAAAATAAATTGTAATAAAATTAGAAATAAATTGAATGCTATAAAAAATTTATTGAATTCAATTCTAATGATTCAGAGGTTTTTTATAATTTAGGAAATATATATTATTAAAAAAACAAAATATAATGTGCAATTGAATATTATCGAAAAGCTGTTTAAATAAATCCAAAAATGTCATAAGCTCTTTTTAATTTAGCAATAGCACTTAGTGATATAAATAAAGATCAATAAGCTATTATTTATTATGAAAAAGCTCTTTAAATCAATCCTAATGATTGCTAGATTTATTACAATTATGGAATGGCTTTAAAATAGATAAATAAAGTTAATTAAGCTATAGAATGTTATAAAAAAGCTATAAAAATCAATCCTGATTATTTCTAGGTTTATTATAATTTAGGAGTATTACTTCAAGAAACTAACTAAATAGAATACGCAATAAAATGTTATAGAAAAGCTATTGAACTAGATCCGAATGATTCATAATCATTTATTAAATTAGGAAATATTTATGATTAAATAACTTAAAATAATAAGCAATCCAATCCTATGAAAAAGCTATTTAGGTAAATCCTTAGTGTATTAATGCTTATTTTAACTTAGGTATATTATTGCAGGATTAAAATCAAACTTAGAAAGCAATATAATATTTTATAAAAGTTCTTTAAATAGACCCTTATTATTAAAATGTTTTTCATACTTTGGGAGTTGCACTTCAATAAATAGGTAAAAATTAACAAGCTATTCAATGTTATCGAAAAGCAATCGAATGTAATAATAATTTTGTAGGTGCCTATAATAATTTAGGATCAGTATTTTTTCAAATCAATAAACCTAATTAAGCCATAAAATGTTATAAAAAATCTATTTAAATAGATTCTAGTGATTCAGAAAACATATTATAATTTAGGAGTTATATATTATGAAATAAATGATCCCAAAAAAGCAATAAAATATTTGAAAAAAGCTATTAAAATAGATTCTAATTAAATAGATGCCTATATTAACTTAGGGGCAGTATTTAACTAAATAGATAAACCTCAATAAGCAATAAAATATTTAAAAAAAGCTATTTAAATAGATTCTAATGAGTCAAATGCATATTTTAATTTAGGATCAAGTTTTAGTAAATTAGATAAGCCAAAATAATCAATAAAATATTTTAAAAGGCTATTTAGATAAATTCTGATGATTCAAGTGCATATTTTTAATTGGGAAAGAACTATAGAAAAATAGATAAACATTAATTAGCAATAAAATGTTACAAAAAGGCCATTTAGATATAACCTAACGACTCAAATGCATATTGTAATTTAGGAATTATTTTCAAATAGAAAGGTTAATAAAAAAAAGCTGTTTAATTTTTGAAAAAATCTATTAAAATAGATCCATAAAATTTAGATGCCCATATAAATTTAGGAAGTTTATTTGAAGATATGGATAAAATTGCTTTAGCAACAAAATGTTATCAAAAAGCTATTGAAATCGACCCTTATAATTCAGCTAACTTAAATAATTTAGGAACACTATTTGAAGATCAAGGAAAAATAGCAGCAGCAATTAAATTCTATGAAAAAGCTGTTTAATTTGATTAAAATAATTAGATAGCAAAAAATAATTTAAAAAATATTTTAATTATGGATAGATTATTGTCATTAAAATAATAATAATAAGAATAATAATATTAAAAATAAATAATAAATAGTAATGATGATTAATAATTATTTAAATTAGGAAATGCATTTGAAAAAAACAAACAAATAAAATATGCTATTGAATGTTATGATAAATCTCTTTAGATAAATCTATAGAATTAAAAAGTTCTTTAACAATTAATTTTTATTCTTGATTAAAGCAGATAAGAATTGATAATCAAATATTATTAAAAAGTCTTTTAGATTATGTCCAATAATTAGCGAATATATTTTAATTTAGGAGTTATCCTTGAAAAGATTAATAAAGAATAATAGGCAATTAAATGTTATAAAAAATCAATTTAACTCGATCCACAGAATGAAGAAGCTTACTTTTACTTAGGATCTTTATTTGAAGATAATAATTTATAATAAGCTCTTTCTTACTATAAGAAAGCTATTGAAATTAATCCAGATAATGATCAAGTTCTTTTTAAGATTGGCTATGTATTTGAATAATTAAACAAAAAGAATAAGCAATAAAATACTATCAAAAATCACTTTATATTAATTCTGGTAACTCTGATCCATTTGATAATTTAGGATTGATATTTCGTTAATTAAACTAAACACAATAAAAAATTAAAGCTTATAAACAAAAGATTAAAATTAATCCTCATAATAGAGAAGCTTTGTAATTTCTAGAAATATCTTGCCTGCAGAACGATAAATATTTCTAATTAATAGAATGCTATGACTATAATAATTTTAATACTCCTGGTTTAAAAGAAGAATATTAAATATTTCAGATGTATATTTTTAATAGTCTAAGTTTGAGAGAATTTTGTTAAAAATCTAAAATATAATAGAATTAAACAAAAAAAAAAATCGAATCTTTTATCGTAAAAATTATCAAATAAAACTGTATTATTGAAGCAATCTAATTCATTCCTAAAATAATTTCAACAGACTATAACTCAATTTAGTACTTTATCATTTTAAAATAATCTTTGCTTTCAACCAAGTACTTATTATCAGAATAAGTTATTTTCAAATTAAAAAAATTGGCTTTGAGTTGGTATAAAATTCTCTTAACTTATCACTTCTATTCAATTATACCTTATTTTTTAATACATAAAAATTTGAATAAATTTCTACAATACTTCTTAAGAAATATTGTAAATTATTAGTTCTAAATAATAAAGAAAAAAGAGATAAGTAGATTTAAACTATAGTTAAATCTAGTTTTTTGAATCAATACTCAATAATTCATTTCTATAAAAGAGATAATGATCTTATAAAAGCAATTCTTCAAGATATATTGGAAGAATCAAATGTAAATGTTCAAATTTTTATAAAGGATGATTTAAAAATCAATAAAAATAAATATTAAAAAAAGATATATTTATGGTTAAAAATTTTAGATTTCAATAAAGAAAGTAAAAATAAAAAAAAAGCTATGCTCTAGTTTGTCTATACTTTTAGATACTTATTAATATAATTTAATCAAAATAAGAAAGTAATTAATTTAATGTTCATGATTTTCAAGTAATTATAAAAAAGAGAATTTATTGATAAAATTTATATAAATAGAATAACTTAAGATTTTACAAAAATATCAATTGAAAAATATTTTTTTATTTTGAAAAGTATTTTCAAAGGGATGATTCTCAAAGTTATAACTTTAGAAAGAAAATTATATCGATCAAATAAAAAGTTAAAATAAATAAAAAGAAAAACATATTTTAATATTTTGATTTTAAAGGGCAAGAATTATTTTTCTGTTAATTTTCTGTTAATTAACTTGAAATAGCTGCTTTATAGATAGAATAATTATATTAAAAGAACAAAATTTATTTATAAGTTATTTCTAAAGAAATAAATAATTGCAAAAATACAAAATATAATAAAAAATTGCAAAAGATCAATATGAAACTAATCAAAAATATAATCAAAAGAAAATAATTTACCACATCTGTTAAAAATATGATTTATCTTTTTCAAGAAGATAGAGATAAATATCAATTGAATTTTTTTCAATGTTTAATTAAATCTATCTTTCTTAAATAAAATAATCAAATAAATAATCTTAAGAAAAGGGTTATAAATAATAACAAAGATTAAATAAATACTTTCTCAGTTTAATAAAGTTACTTTTTCTTAATAATATAAAATAATCAAGCTTTTTACCTTTTAATAAAGAAGATAAATATAAATAAAAACTAGAAATAAACTAAAGTCAATAACCTCAAACTTCAAAGTAAAACATAAAATATTAAAGTGAAAAGATTCAATAAGAAAAATAATACAAAAGTAGATAATTTTAAAGATATTTTGAAAAATTAAAGGAAGTAGTTGACCTTTTCGATCATCCTCGTTCTTAGTATTACCGACTTTTAATAGATAGATAACTTAGTTAGGATGAAAATTAAAGTAAAATCAATTTAATTATAGATTTTTCAAGAGAATATTCATAGAAGTTAGATAATAGATAATCATTTTTCTAAATTTTCAAACAATAATTAATTCATATAAATAAATAAAACTTGGAGTAAAAATAATCTTTTGATAATTCTAGAATGAAAAGATTCCAAAAGTAATAAATGTTTAATATAGTTAGATAAAATAAAATAATAATTCTTCTTATTTTAATTTGATTTATCCTTATCTGTTATATTTGATTGAAAAAGAAAGAAGTGAATCTTAAATTAAATATATAGAAAATAAAATAAAATCTATTATTTTGGATTTTAAAAATGAATTTATACCTTTTAAAATTTCTAAAAATATTTATAATTTCTCTTAGGAAACATCAAAACTGAAGTATTAAAAATAATAATTATAAATTTTAGAATTCGATATTTGGCCTAATAAATCTATAAATCAGATTAAGTTAAAGAACCATTCTTCTAGAATTACAAAAAAACTCAGTTAATAACAAATATAACAAAAATACAATTTTTAATATTAAACATATTTAATGAAACTAAAACCTATAATAACTATTTTAGAGAATCCTTAATCAAATAAATATTTATAGTTAATTAATAACTAAAATAAATAACATTCTATAAATGAAGATCCTCAATAAATAGAAATATATTAGTAAAGTGAATCCTATATAAGAAGTAGTTTTGATAAAAGTGCTTATCTTTCAAAAAGTGAAATAAAAGGTTCATATTAAAAAAATAGCTAAAGATATCAATAAGAAAAAACTATTAATAGTATTGTTAAAATTCCAAATGTAAAATAAGAATAGAAATAAATATTAAAACCATTCAATAAATATCTTTTTAAAAACTACATTAATCTAATTCAATATCTTTCATCTCAAAAAGTTAACTTTCGATATATAGCTCCTCATTTCTATAATTAAGATATTATTGTAAAAGCCAATGGAAATATTTAATGGTTTTTGCTTTAAACAGAAAAAGGTTAATCTTCATTTCAATTTTCATCAACTCTTTTGATAAAACATAGTAAAAAACATGATATTTTACAATGGATTAAATGTTTTTCAAAAGGTATTATTTAGTTACAAAGTGCATGTATTCTTCATTATGATCTAAATTTTAGAAATACTATTAAATTCTAGAACAAATAATAGTAAATTGGATACATATATAAAATTATAGACTTTGATTGGGCATTTATTGTATAAAATAATAAATAGACTTAAAAATGTTTTAAATACTTAAAAGAACTAATAAAATAATGGCTAAGTATATAATAGATAAAATTATCATAAAAAGTTGTCAGTCATTTGTTTAAACATATAAATATTTATCCAGTTAGATTAAAGTTATTAAATGAAATTAAACAGAAAAATATCAAAACAGAATAAAAAGTAAATAAAATTATCTAATAACTTAAACAGTATATGTATTTTTATAATAAAGAACAATTATTACAAGATTTAAAGGATCTACTAAATAATTAATAATGTTCTTTTCTTGTTAATATTTTAAAAGCTGCAGAAAAGATTTAGATCTCAAATGGATGCAATAACAAATAATATTATAAATTTATTTAAGTTGTCAACAAATAAATTCATATTCTCAAGCAGCAATGAACATAGACAATAATGATCTTTATTTTAATTAATTAAAAGATATTTAAACTATGAAGGAATCAATAATATGTATAAAATAAAATCATTATTATATTTTATAAAAATTTGATAAATATAATAAATGACTCAATAATATCATAATAATTAATATCTTTTACTACCATCCTAACTTCTTTTAAGTTAAATTATTTTATTTATTTTAAAGTTAAGTCTATCTTTTTGATGCTATATCAGAATTAGAAAGATAGCTTATCATTATCAAGTATAAATCACATTCATTCAGTTAAGTTCTATAAACAATTAAATGGAACCAGTCAAAGACTAGTAAATCCAAGCTCTTCTCAACCAAAGCTACCTCAAAGAATCTATCAACCTCAAGTGTCCTTAAGGAAATAAAATAGAAAGAATGTGCACTGATCCAGCTTGTCCTAACTCTTTGATCTGCACTAACCCTACTTGCAGTGCATGTTCAGAATATTCTCAAGAAGCTGAGTCAAGTCCTTTGGTTGGTCTTACTAAAAACCTGAATCGGATGATCGATAACAACAAAGATCTAATGTATGGAGTTTTAAAAATCGATAACAACTTCGTATAAACTTTCAAAGAAAACTAGCAAAAGTTTATCAAAGGATCACCTTTCAGAAATCTTGATGTTAAAAACCAAAAACTAGTCCAAGAGATTCATAATCACATCAATGGAAAATGTCTTAATGGAAAAGAAGCAAAAGAATTGTTAAATAAAGTTTTAACTCTCAGTAAAAGTAATAAAAACTAAGAAGTAATAAGAAAGCTAGAAGATTACTAAAAACAAATGAAAAAATTCAATGAAGCCATATAATAGTTCAGGTAAAATATATTTAATAAACTACATAACGATTTTGATCCAGCTATCTTAAAGAAAGGAGATAAAAATAAAGATATTAATAATAATTGTAATTCAGTTATCTTGAAAAAAGGAAATTAAAATGCCTCGAATGAATTTGATTCAGTTATTTTGAAAAAAGGAGATAAAGATTTTGAACAACAAAAGTTATTTTTGATGGAGGCTTTAAAAAAACCAAAAAGGTTATAACTACTTTATAGAGGATCAGAAAATGATTTTATTGGATTTACTTTCCATAAAAAATGTGATAACATCTAGCATACTCTTACTTTAGTGAGAACTGAGTTTGGTAAAACTATTGGAGGATATACTAAATACAAGTGGAACCAAGTGAGTGGTTATCTAAAAGATGTAGGGAAGGAAGTTTTTCTGCTGTCTTTGGACTTAAAGTAAAAAATGATTTGTCAAGATCAAAATTATATAATATACTGTAGCCATATCTATGGTCCAATATTTGGAGGTAATGATCTCTACATATCTGATCAATGCAATAATAATAACGATTCTAAAGCAAACTTAGGTCATTCCTATAATTCTGAAGATAAAAAAATACATTTATGACAATAAGTAGACCTGGAAAGCATTTTCTGGAGCAACCTAAAATCAATATTTTAAAGTGGTTGAATACTAAGTATTCAGAGTGATTTGGTGATCGTCATTCATTTGTTATTTGTAATCAATAAATAATATATATCAAAGTAAATAAGTATAAATATGATCTATCATTACTGTTTTAAAAAATTGTTTGAATAATATAACAATAAATCAATATAATGTACTGGTAGTTTCAATGATTAAGATCGAATATCAACAAATAGGTTGTGCAGATCTAACAGTGAAATATTATTGAAGATTTTGTTGATTTTTAGATATATAAAGAAGGATGTATAAGATCAATAATTTATTAGAACAAAATAAACCAGTTATTGCCAATATAGCTAGATAAATAATTAACAAATCAAATTAAAATAGCAAATCAACTATTAGTCAATAACTAAATAAACAATAATATAATTCAACAGATTAAAATAAGTAATATTATCTAGAGAATAATCAGCTTTTGATAGCAGTAAAGATAATAAGAAAAAGAAAGAAGGAGAACGAATAGAGAAGCAAACTGGATATCGAAAGTAAAAATTATCAACTAATGAAGAAGTCTATCTCATGGAAAGAGTGCAAAGAGGACAAATAAAAAAGTTAAAAGAGTTTAAGACATAAGATTTAAAGAGAAATAAATAATAGTCAACAACAAACAAAAAAGAAGAGAAGAAAACAGACTTTTCAAAAAGACAAGGGGAAAGAGTTAGATTCAAGTTTATCAAGCAGAAAGGGAAGCAAGTCTTATCATAATAGAAGATAACTTCAATCAAGATAATGAATAGTATCAAAGGTCAAGTAATCAGTAACAAATACGTCTAAATCTAAAGATGAAAAAGGGAGAGGTATATTCAAAAGAATTTATTAAAGAGAAGTATTATGAAATCAATAATGTCCATTGAAAATAAATACTTTTAGGAGAAGGGTTAATCATTGAATAAAAGTGGAATAGTCGTAAGATAATGAGATAAAAGATCACTATTTAGATTTTGTTGATAAAAAGTGAAAATGGATAAGGTATTCGATAATAGTAGAAGAGTAAGAATGACATAATTCAGATTATTATCCTCAAAATCAAGATAAATGATCAATAATTTGTTCTCTATTTCAATGATTTATCTATTTGTCCAATGTTATCATCGAGAAAGGGTTTTGGTATAATATTATTCATAGCTAGTAATTTAATATGATAGATCATAATTAAAAATCATGATAAACATACTCGAATACTTCATTCCTCCTTACTTCTCATTGCTAGTAGATCGATCAAACCATTTTAGGTATTGAGATTGGTTTTAACAGACAAATAAGCAGGTCCGAGTTCAAAAGTAAACAAGCAAATGTTAAAAATATTATTTCAATAGAGCTGCATGTCACCTGAAGGACCATGCTTTATCAAGAATGTTAAAGAAATTTATGACTAGCAGAAGAGAAACCTGTAAGATAAGATTGTACAATTCTAAAAATAATTCATGATTCTTTGTGATTAGGAACGTCTCTTTGATTCACATCGCGACGAATAATTTTATTACAGAAGTGAAGATCTTATAGAAATAGTATCTGTAATCAACTCTGTCTAGTTATCAATAAAAAATAGAAATCTCAATCTTCACATCCCCTCAAAGAATAAAATAACAACTAAACTGGCTACAAAATTATCAATCCCATCAAAATAATAATAAATAGTAAATAAATAACAAACATGTTCGAAGTAAAATAATAATAACCCTCATTTCTCACTCTTGAACAAACAAATAATAAACGAACAAATCAATTAGAGGATTATTCATTTGATCGAGTTATTATTGGAGATATCCGTGTCAAGTAGTTAATTAGCTGTATCCATAGTCTCGAGATTGCAATTGTTTGGAGCAATGAACTTCATTAAAGATAAATCAGCATTAGCTATTCTACTGCTGGTTATTAAGACAACAAATCCAACTTACCTTTAGAACTGCTTATGCCTGAAGACAGTATCTACTTTCAAGTTAATTTTTTCGATGTAGTTGATATCATCCACTTGATTGTTATGTTGGCTTAGCATTCTAACGACTTACTCGAACTATTCTTCTTGTTAAGCATCTAGACAAGAAAAGTGATTATCAAATATGTTCAATATTCGATGTCTGTGGTGATTCTATCTTAATGTGTATGTGATTTCATTCTTTAGTGCTACTGTTACTCTTTAAACTTTTGCTTTTCCTTTGTCAACTACTCAATATATATTGTTTATCATTGCGAATAAATGAAATTTATCGAATAACAACTTATGTCTTAATCCTGATAAATTTGAATTGATTGGCAACCCGGATAAATGACTGCATCTCGTATTTTACAAGACCTTTAGTTATCTTAGGATTTATTCTAAATAATAACTATGATAAAAACTAGGAAGGTTGCTAATGCTATTCTGTTTTGAATCTGAATGGAAAAAAGTATTGTCCTGGTGGTGTAAATGATCCATCAAAGCTAAGAGAAGAAGATGTTAGAATCTGGCAATGATTCTACCTACTGAATATCTTTTTTATCTATATGATATCACTTCCTCTTTCGATATAGTTAAATTTCATAGACTAGTCATTGACCTATTCATCTTATGAGTCAGAACTTTACATGTGGACTCAGTAGGCGTTAAGCCATATAATGTTAGTTTGTACTCTATTTCTTTAATTTTACATAAGAACTCTTTTTTTGATTTATCAAGATGACTACCTTTGAACTTGACTGTGATGTCGTTAGCGTTGACTGGTTATACTACATAGAGATAGACGTAGCCTTCGAGCCTTTACCCTGCAAAATCAAATGGTTTGTTGAATTAAATAAATGCTGATGAGATCTAGATATGTTGTGATGAATATTATTTTGATTATATTTCTAACAAAGTCATAAGTATCTCTTGTATCTTGCTACAACTTAATAAATGATAGTACTAGATAGCATAGTTATCATTTTTAGGATAGAAATAAAATATGACTTACCTAGATTTATTGTTATCTGATAAATAACTATATTATTATTTGATAAAGAACTATATTATCATCTGAAAAACAACTTTATTACTGAAGTAAGTCAAGAGTAATATCAACATCTCTCCCAACCCCAACCCCAACCCCAACCCCAACCCCAACCCCAACCCCAACCCCAACCCCAACCCCAACCCCAACCCCAACCCCTAAGTTAGTCATTGATCATAATTGTATATGATAACCTATAATTTATAAATCATGATAAATATCCAAAAATAGTACATTCTTTCTACTTACATCCCTTAATACCCAGTTAGTCAAATCACTTGAAGTTGTAAGATAGAGTTAGAACTAACAAATAAGCAATATCTGAGTCAAAAATAAGTAGGTGAGTAAAAACTTAATCAACATCTATTTACACATAGGTCACTGACATCAATGAAAATGAACCTTTTAACAGGTTGTAGAAGAAAGTATTGAGGACTATTGATCAAATGCAACTGAATTGCAATGGATTGATAACCAATTTACTTTCTGATATTCGAGAAAATTGTCACATAGAACACATATAGAAATACTAGCAACTTAGCAACCAGGTTTATTATTTAGAAATAGTTACAAAAAGATGAAATAAAAATAAAGTAATCAAAAACAACTTGACACAAACAAGTTAACAATGATTAACTATAGATGAAAGGAGTAAGATATATTCTAAGGTTGAAGAAGTAAATATATTAAGGATAGTCAGATAGTTATCCTTGACTTAATCTCTGATGTAATAAAACTATCTAAAATTATTGCATAAAGAACAAATCAGTTTTTGAAGTTGGAGACCTATTCTTCAAACTGCAACAAATAAGATAAAAAGATAGTTATTGATAAAAAGGATGTTAATAAACAGACAAATAAACAGCTAGTCAACAGATAATATATAATACCGAATAGATGTCACAAATGGAACCTATGGATGACAACTATAATAAAATATATTTGATCGTAAGTGTAAAGAACCAAATAGTGATTGTTGTTGACTATTTCGGGTCAAATGTTGAAATAAGGGAAGGATCAAAGTTAATAATCTCAGAGTACTTTTATATAAAGAAAAGACTTAGTTGAGTCTATTTAATATTCTTATTGGATATATTAGTAGAGTAGATAAATATTGAAGACAAGTCCAGTTCATTGATATTAAATAACTTTGAAGCACAATGGATTAGTTAGAAATAGATACAACTGAAAATCATAGCTTTGTTCTAAAATACAATCATTATTTAATACCAATAAGATAACAATCGGTATAACTTTTCAATATATTTTTGAATGAAAGAACTTTCTTCAACTTTATTTTCTATATAAAAATAAATTCATCCTTTTTAATATGATTTTATTAATATTTTTAATTTGCAAGTATAAATCATTAAAAATGAAAGAAGAAGCAGCTAATGATTTCTAGACCATTTTCAACAACCTTAGAGTCAAGTAGCCCTAAAACTACCTCTGTCCAAAAGGAAATAAAATCGAAAAGTTATGCATCAATCCAGTATGTGTCAAATCAATTGGATGCAATAAATCATCATGTTAAAGTTGTGGAATCAAAAATCACTAGCTATGTTACAGTGCTTCACTTGAATCTATCACTAACTTCATAAACAAGCGAGTAGACAACTACAAAAGCTTTACACTAAACACCTTTGAGATCGAGGACACCTTTATTAATAAAATTAACTAGAGTCGAAAAGAACTAACCCAAAAATATCAACTAAACGATTTTAGTCTTGAGGAACAAAATATAATTGAAGAAATATATAAAAATAAAAACAGTTAGTTTTTGGATGGGTAAAAAGCTAAAAAGTTTACTTAAAATTTGAAATAATGCAACAATAAGATAAATAATGCTAGTGGATAAGTGCTAAAGAGATATAAAATCGAAATGGATCAACTGGTTTCAAAAGTTATTGAAGTCAAATAAAAATACTATCAAGAATTCATTGAATAGATTAGTAAATAAAAGTAAGTAAAAAAAGAGGAATAACCAGCTAGTTAAAATAGTTCAATACTTTTAATACTTTTCTTCATTTTCTTTCTTTTAACCTTCTCCAATCTTATTATAGCAGGATATCAAATGCCTAATTTAAATTCAAAAATAGCTGTTCAACTCGAATAGAGTCAAATTAACTTTCTAATGGAAGCTTTGTATCAACCAAAAAAGCTAGAATTGCTATATCGTGCATCAGAAAATAGTTTTAGTGCAAAAGCTTTTCATAAAAAATGTGATAACATCTAGCATACTTTTACTTTAGTGAGAACTGAGTTTGGTAAAACTATTGGAGGGTACAATAAATACAAGTGGAACCAAGTGAATAATGGTTTTGTAAGTGATGCAGGAAAGGAAGCTTTTCTGCTGTCGTTGGACTTAAAGTAAAAAATGATTTGTCAAGATCAAAATTATATAATAGGCTGTTACAATAACTATGGTCCAGTATTTGGAATTTCTGATCTCTCCATATCTGACTAATGCAATAATAATAACAATTCCTATGCAAACTTAGGTAGTTCCTATAATTCTGAAGATAAAAAATACATTTATGGCAATAAGTAGACCTGGAAAGCATTTTCTGGAGCAACCGAAAATAAATATTTTAAAGTGGTTGAATACTAGGTATTCAGAGTGATTTGGTGATTGTCATTCATTTATTATTTGTAAATTATCAATAAACATTATCAAAGTCAATAAGTTTGAATATAATTTATCAAGTAATAGCTATCATAAAAAGCTATTCAAGATATTATATCGTAAATCAATTAAGTGATATATTGATAGTTGTAGTTATGAAGATGAATATTAACAAATAAGCTGTACGTTTCTAATCGTAAAATATTGATGAAGATTAGGTTGATTTAAGATAGTGCTAGAGGGATGAGATCAATAATATTGGAATAAAATAAATCAGTTACTACCTATATTGCTAAATACACCAGTTAGCATAATATCAAATAAAAGTAATAAAGTAACTAGTAGCAAGCCATAAGAAAATAAAATAGATTGACATAAGTTAAACTACAAGGAGAAAGAATCTAATTAATAGAGGAGTAAAGAAAGCAAGAAGAATAGGAAAATAGGAGGACCAATATCAGACTAAATATAAGTAAAAATGTAAAAATTTAAGTTAAAAGTATCAACCAAGAGATCTGTTTCAATGAAAGATGATTAAGAGGACAAACAAACATGTTAAAAAGTTGAAAAAGGAATGTAAAGATAGAAAAAGATAGTTAATAACAAAAAAAAGGAAGAAGAGAGGAAGATCTTTCAAAAAACCAAAAGGAAAGGAGTCGAATTCAAGTTTATCATTAGAAAGAAAAACAACTGTTGCAACACTTCCTTCATTAAAAAGACAATCACAACTGCTTTGTCTTTACTTCAAACTCACTCGAAATACTTAGTACTTGACTAATTCTATTAGTTAATCCTGAAAAGAGGCTGAATAGCTCTGCTGGGTTGTTAACATATTTATTGTAGCCGTCCTAGTTGTATGCGTAAGGAAGTTAGTCCAGAAATTATTGTTGTTGTTGCACTGATCTCTAATACCAATATCACTATTTTCAAATAGAGGATCATAACTACTGAAACAGTCAATTAATTTTTTATCCATTTTAGTTTTGACATTTTATTTTTTATTTTAAATTCAATGACAAAAACAAGGCTTCCTTCTTGGCATCCTTTACCAACTATTATTAATTAGAAAGTCGATTCCATTTGTATTTGAAATAGCAATTGATTGTTTTTCCGAACTCTGTCTTCACTAAAGTCAATGTTATAATTTTTAATTAAAGGCTTTTTGCTCTAAAGCTATAATTCTGATCCTCTGAAGAATAAATCTAAATATTTATGCTGATTGAGTCCATTTATTAAAAAATCAATTTGCTATAGTTGTAGATGTAAAGATGTAACACTCATTTAAAGCTAAAAGTTAGCATTTATCTATCAGCATCTAAGTATAGAATACTTGCTTTGATTCCATATTACTTCTAACAAAAGTTATTGGTAAATTTTATTTCAGTAATAATAATCCATCCATCAACTTATCTATTTCAACTTGATATTTCTTAATAGTTTCTCTGCTTTTATATTGATACTTGGATCAAAATCTTTCAGTTTGTATAAAATTTCTTTGCTTATTATTAACCACTAAGAAAAGAACAGTTGTTATTTTTGTATATTTATTTAGGATTTTCTTTTCCTCTATTTTTAATCAACAAACCTATATTTTTAAGAAATTTTCTTTCTGCTAGAGGTAAATTTATCAACTAATGCATCTTCAATCTCCAAACTATTAACAACAAAATCAGAATAAAAACCATTTTTTTACAGATAAGACAAGTAATAGCTTGAAGAGAAGCAAAGGGAGAATATTAATGAACATTTAAGCCACAACTTTAACACTCCATGTCACTGCATTCAATCGACTTACTACAGTATTTGTCGATACATGGTTTAGATATCTTATTACCTTGTTCACAGACACAGTTAGGTAATTCTTTCAGAGTTGAACTATTGAATATTGTCTAAAAGTTACTGTTGAGATGATATTCTTCTTTCACTACTTTATTTATATTTTATGATATTAGATATCGAACTATTTATACTAACATTCCAAAATAGAATAAGTCTTAAATAATCTTAATATAATTTTACTTGATAGAATTTCAATAACTAGTAGAGAATGTTTTCTCATTAATACATATGTTTCTCTTCTACTTGAAGTCAAACAATCTCACCACTCAAAAAATAATAATTAAAAACAAAAGATCGATGAAACATCTTAAAAGTGATGGGGAAGGTAGTTGAGTGAAACACTTAGATAAAAATCTTCATCTATAGAATAAAATATAGCGATTGTTTTAGCTCAAAAGGATTCTTAGCTTTGTGTCTTAGTCAATACATATAAAAAAATGCAGTCAACAAGTAAAATATCCGATCAATTATCAACTAGTTCATATCTAACTACAAAAGATAAATAGACATTAATCGTATGTTAATGAAATGATTATGTTTTAAATACTAAAGACTTATCACAATTGATATAACTCATAAATACTTATGACTTATGATTTACAAAATATAATTATCAAAGTAGAAGAGAAGGATATCAAGACAAAGATTCTTAAATAATAGCAGTCTATCAATGCAAAAGATATTAAACTACATTTTAAATACAAAAAGAACTAAAATAAAATAAATGAATAATAATCCTGAATGTAGTAAATCATTCATAGATTGTATTAGTCGTCTAATAGAAGTACATCCATAGATTTTTTGCTACTTTTCATAATTTTCTTCAGTTTAAATATTTATGATAAATTTTCATGGATACTAGATAGAGTTAAAAGAGCAACTATATTCAATTAAAAACTATTCCAAAATAAAGAACTAATAAAGATAAAGTCTCTATCATTGACATTTGGAAAATCTAACTAAGAGGTTTTGTATTTTGAAGTTGAAAAAATGAGGTTGATTTTGAAGGACATCACTTGCTCTTTTGAATCTATCGAAAGAAGTAGTGGAATTATCTAAGCATAATTTTATCATGTAAATAAAATAAATTTATTTTTTTAATATGATAGTAATAATACTTTTAATTTGTAAGTATAAATTATAAAATTATCATTAAAATGCAAGAAGAAGCACCAAGAAACGACTTTTAAACTATGGTTAATAACCTAAGAGTTAAATAACCATAGAACTACCTTTGCTAGAAAGGAAGCAAGATTGAAAAACTCTGCATCAATCCTTAATGCAAGAGATCGATTGGATGTTCTAACATTGATTGCAAAAGTTGTGGTTATTAAAATCATCAATAATGCAATCATGTTCCTCTTAAAGTTGTTACTGGTCTACTTAACAAAAGAATCGATCACTACAGTAACTTCACTACGAATACTTTTGAGATCTAAGATGTCTTCATAAACAAAATCAAATAGAGTAGACATGATCTCACTCAAAAATACAAACTGATGGATCTGACTGTCAAATAGCAATAGATAGTCAAAAATATATACAAAGATAATAACTGTTCTTTCCTTGATGGTAAAAATGCAAAAGAGTTTTATAAAAAGTTGAAAACTATTGGTCAAAACATTACAGAATCAGCTGGATAACTGCTAAATCAGTATCGAATTTAGATGGATAAACTAGTCGAACAGCTACTTCTTCTAAAATAAAAGTTCTATCATTAATTTATTCTATAAATTAATAAGTAATATGCAAAGTACATGTAGATAAGAAAGTCAATTAAATAAATATCAAAAAGTAAAATATGTTAGTCCCTAAAGTAGTAACAACTCTCATTTTTGAATTATGTTCTCAACTATCCAAAACAGTTATAACTACTCTACAGAGGATCAGAAAATGGTTTTAGTGTATCTGCTTTTCATTAAAAATGTGATAACATCTAGCATACTTTTACTTTAGTGAGAACTGAGTTTAATAAAACTATTGGAGGCTATACTAAATACAAGTGGAACCAAGTGAATGATAATTATGTAAAAGATGCAGGAAAGGAAGCTTTTCTGCTGTCTTTGGACTTAAAGTAAAAAATGATTTGTAAAGATAAAAATAAAATAATCTACTGTAACAATAACTATGGTCCAACATTTGGAGGTGGACATGATCTCAAAATATCTGACCAATGCAATATTTACAATTCCTGGGCAAACTTAGGTTATTCCTATAATTCTGAATATAAAAAATACATTTGGGACAATAAGTATACCTGGAAAGCATTTTCTGGAGCAACCGTAAATTGTAATTTTAAAGTGGTGGAATACTAAGTATTCAGAGTGATTTGGAAGTGATCGTCATTCATTTGTTATTTCTAAATAATCAATAAATAAGTATCAAAGTTAATAAGTTTATATATGATCGATCATAACTATCTTTTAATATAGTTTTAAATCCTATCAATTATCGTATTATCATGATGTACTACTGATAGTTGTAGTTATTAAGATCGAATATCAACAAATAGGTGATGCATTTCTAACAGTAAAATATTGATGAAAATTCAGTTGGTTTTAGATAGTATTAGAAGGCTCAGATCAATAATATTAGAATAAAATAAATCAGCTACTACATATATTGTTAAATAAATCAGTTCGCATATCAAATAAAGATAATAAATCAACTAGTAACAAGCCATTAAATCAAAATTAAAAGAGAAGAATATAAAATAGATTGATATAAGTTATATTACAAAGAGAAAAAATCTAATTAATATAGGAGTAAAGAAAGTAAGAAGAAAAGGAAAGTAGAGGAAGACCAAAGTCAGATCAAATAGAAGTACAAATGTTAGCATTTTAAGTTAAAGTATCAACCAAGAGATCTATTTCAGGGAAGGGTGACAAAGAGGACAAATAAATATGTTAAAAGAGATGAAAAAGGAATGTAAAGATAGATAAAAGATAGTTAATAGCAAAAAAGGAAGAAGAGAGGAAAACCTTCTAAAAAACAACTAAGTATTATCATAGTAGCAGATAACTTCAATCAAGATAAACACTTAATATCGAAAGTCAACAAGTTATCATCAAATACATCTAATCAAAAGAGGACAAACCATCAGAATGATAGCAAATAAATAAGTAAACAAAATAACAAACCTATTCAAAGGCCAGAATAACCCTTATTCCCTCATTCTTGAACAAACATTAATCATAAACTAACAGATCAGTTCTAAGGACTATTATTCATTTGATTGATGTTATTGTTGGAAACATTCAAGTTGATTTGTAAACTAACCATTAGGATTTCAATTGTGTAGAACCTGGAATAAACTATTAACTGGAATCGATTTATCAGTATTGGCTGTTTTACCACTTGATAACTAAGAGAACAAGTACAACTTGCATATAAAACAGCTTACACCTGAAGACAGCATCTACTTTTAGATCGATTCCTTTAGATGTAGTTGACATGCATTGGATTGTTATGTTGGTGCAATGTTCTAACTCCTTGCTGGCACTATCATTCTTGCCCAGCATCTAAACCAGAAAAGTGATTGTCGAATATATTTAATGTCCGATGTCTGTGATGATTCTATCTTGATATAAAAGTTATTTCGTTCTTTAGGGCTACTGTTACTCTTTAGACCTTTGTTTTCCTTATTTTTTGTTAACTACAAAGTACATTTTGGCATCTTATCCTGGTGCATCTCCATTTTCTAGAAAAAACATTGAACTCTGGTTACGCCTTGATCACAGCAGCAACAACTCTTAACATTTGCTTATAACTATTGTTTATCATTGCGAAGAGGTGCAATTTATCGAAATACAACTTATCTTAGTCATGATAGCTCTGAATCGATTAGCAACCTGGATAAATGTCTGCATCTAGTATTTGATACGACCTTTATTTATCATGGGATATATCCTAAAAATAATTATGAAGCATACTAGGAAGGTTGCTAGTGTTGTCTGTTTTGAATCTGAATGGAAAAAAGTACTGTCCTGGTGGTTTAAATGATTCATCAAAGCTAAGAGAAGAAGATGTTAGAACCTGGCAATGATTCTACCTCCTAAATATCTTTCTATCTATATGATATCACTACCTCTCTTGATAAAGTTAAATTTTATAGACTAGTCATTGACTTATCCATCTCATGAGTCAGAACTTTACATGTGGCCTCAGTAGGCGTTATGCCAGATCATGTTGGCTTGTACTCTGTTTCTTTAACTTTTCATTAGAACTTTTTATTCTATCCATTTATTATGACTACTATTAAACTTGATTGTGATGTCATTGGCGTTGACTGGTTATACTAGATAGAGATAGACGTGGCCTTCGAGCATTTATCCTACAAAGTCAAATGATTTGTTGAATTGGGTGAATGGAGATCTATATATGTTGTGACTAATATTATTTTGATTTTATTTCTAACAAAGTCATAAATATCTCTTCTATCTTGCTACAACTTAATAAAAGATAGTACTAGATAGCATAATTATTATTTTGGGAGAGAGATAAAATATGACTTAGATAGATATATTATTATCTGATAAATAGCTATATTATTATTTGATAAAAAACTATATTATCATCTGATAAACAACTGAAGTAAGTCAAGAGTAATATCAACATCTCTGATTATCTCCTCATCCATTTGAAAACCAGAAGTCTGTTATTAATTTATAAAAAATATGGCGCCATAAATTATACTTTATCATAAGTTAGTCATTGATCATAATTGTATATGATAACCGTTAATTTATAAATCATAATAAATATCCAAAGATAGTACATCCTTTCTACTTACATCCCTTAATATCCAGTCAGTCAAATCACTTTAAGTTGTAAGATATAGTTAGAACTAACAAATAAACAATGTCCGAGTGAAAAATAAGTAGATTAATAAAAACTTAATCAACATCTATTTACACATAGGTCACTAACATCAATACAAACGAACCTTTTGACAAGTTGTAGAAGAAAGTATTGAAGACTATTGATCAGATGCAACTGAATTACAATGTTTTGCAACCAATTTACTTTCTGATATTCAAGAAAATGGTCACATAGAAGAAATAAAATAAACACTAGCAACCAAGCAAACAGGTTTATTATTCAAATATAGTTAAGAAAAGATGAAATAAAAATAAAGTAGTAAAAAACAACTTGACACAAATAAGTTAACAATGATTAACTATAGATAAAAGGAGTAAGATATATTCTAAGGTTGAAGAAGTAAAATATTAAGGATAGTCAGATAGTTATCCTTGACTTAATCTCTGATGTATTAAAACTATCTAAAATTACTTCATAAATAACAAATCAATTTTTGAAGTTGGAGACCTATTCTTCCAACTGCAACAAATAAAACAATAAGATAGTTATGGATATAAAGGATGTTAATAACAGACAACTAAACAGCTAGTCAACAAATTATATATAAAACGAATAGATATCACAAATAGAACCCATGGATGACTACTACCAATAAAATATAGTAAATCACAAGTGTAAAAAACCAAATAGTGATTGTTGAATATTCGGGTCAAAGGTTGAAATAAGGGAAAGATAAAAGTTAGTTATCTCAGAGTACATTTATATAAAGAAAAAGACTAGTAGAGTCTATTTGATATCTTATTGGATATGATAGTAAAGTAGATAAAAATATAGAAGAAGAAGAAGAAGAAGAAGATAAGTTCAGTTCATCTATCTATGTTAAATCATTATGAAATACTATGTATCAGTTCAGATTACAGAGCCATAGCTTTGTTCTAAAACACAAAATTATTTACTAACTTAATTATACTCAAATTGCTTCTAAAAAGATAATAAATCATTAACAAATCTTAGGTCAACTATTTTATTCAACGAAATTGGAAAAGATCAGTGAAATACATCAGTATGAAAACTAGAAATGGAAGAGGTTATCTAACTACCTATAGAAATTAGTATTACTTGTTTTAATAGAGTGTGTCTTATCAAGAAATAGAGAAGAGAGATTGGTTGTTTTAAGTTATGTTTGTTTATGTGGAAGTCATGAGTGAACTTTATAGAAGACTAGACTTAGTATTCACGACATTTGATAAATAGATATTATATATATGGATAAAATAACAATCAAATAAGGTAAAAAAATCGAATCATTTATTTTTTTATCTTCAAATTTTTGTTTCTTGCTTAACTATGTCATTTATTATATTATCACTAATCCATCTTAAATTAAAAATTCTTATTTATTACTTTTCTTTGAGGTTGATATTATATATTTTTAAAGTAAAAAGTTTTTCTTATTTTGACTAGTATTCACTTCAATGTTATGAATAAAAAATAAGCATATTTTCATCGTTAAATACTTAATTAATTCATAGCTGAACATTAAAAAATAAAAAAGAATTTGATTATTAAATTTTATATGAGTAAAAACAAAAAATACTAACTAAATTGATAATAATTCGTTAGGATTGTTATCCGGCCGTTGTAGCCGTAATAGACAACTAGACACCGGGAAAGACTGGACGTTAAAAATGTAATTATAATTATTATCAATACTATCACTACTATTACTACTTTTCTTGTGGGTTTCTGGGTCCGTTCCTGAAAAACGGACATCCAACAGACATATGAAGAGAAGAAAAAAGGAAGGAGAAAGGAGAAAAACACTGGAGAAGAAGCTAGGAGAGATGTTGAGGTAGGAGAGGAAGAGATAGAAGGATAAAGGAGGAGTTGAGGGGTCAGAGGATGAAGGATGGATGCAAGGAAAAACAAATAAAAAAACAAATTAACTTAATTAAATAAAGATAATCCCATAGTCCAAAACAAAAATGGACACATGATTCATATTATTTATTTATTTATTTATTTATTTATTTATTTATTTATTTATCATAGGAGCTTGTTGGCCAGTTATGATTGTAGAAGGAAATTTATTTATAGAACGATGTTATAAAGTAAATAGATTTTTAAATTTTAGCTTGCTTAGTTTCATGCAAAATAAAGCATATTCCAGCAATTACAGGCCTGCAATCTTAAATTAAGGCAGAAAAGACACCAAGATTCCAATATTTATGAGTCTATTAAATATTTTATTGAGTAACTATAGTTTCAAACTGATTGCATATCTTATATGTAATATCGAAACTAAGACAATCCCCAAACATATTTCAATATTTCATCATTTTTTGAGTACTTATAAATAGAACATTAGGCAAGACACGACCTTTATCCCAACTTATAATCAACAATAGCACTCCTTATTTTAACTACCTTAAAAAAAGAAAAAAAGTTGCTTATTGAGTATGTTTTGTCTCAAATAATAAAATCTTTTCTTATGAAGCTTAAATTTATTGCAAATAATTATTGATGCAGAAGGCATATCTCAAGTAAGGTTGTTTTTGATTCATGTAGTTGATGAAATTATTATTCCTCTCCATGCTTTTCATATTTTGGATGATAACTATGAATATTATGAAATTTTTTGTTTCTAAGAACTTTTTAAATTTCACGATCATTTTGAGTTTCAATGATTAAGTAACTTAAAACAGCTTTGCAGTTTAGAATAGTACATTTAATAGATGCATATTTTTTGTTGGTATTACAATGAAATCGTGCTCTTTAACAACCGATTCCTTCTTTAATGGTTGTCTTTAGATCAGATGAACTCTGAAATAATCTTTCTTTGAACTAAATATTTGGAAATTCAAAGAGAACTTAATCTTAATTTTTTTGAAACACCTTCAAACTACTCTTATCCAGAAAAAAGATCTAATTTTAATCTATTTCATTTGCTCTTGGCAATCCCTAATATTATCTCCTCATTTATAGTTCTACTATGTTTATGTTAGATTATTGTCGAATAATAGTGATAAATGAAAATGATCAAAGACGAGAGCATTCAAAAATAAAAGCTAGAAAATATTATTACTATTTTTAATTAATAAAAATATTTTACCAATCAATCTATCATTACTATTAGTATCATTTAGCAGTATTATTTAAATTATTATATTTATCATATTCTTTTAATTTATCATTCTTTCGATTTGATAATCGTGATTTAGAATTTGATATTAGTTTATACCGGGGTTGGGGTTGGGGTTGGGGTTGGGGTTGGGGTTGGGGTTGGGGTTGGGGTTGGGGTTGGGGTTGGGGTTGGGGTTGGG